>JANHAO010006604.1:0-21118 GCA_026873985.1 Saraca asoca
ATCTTGGGATGAGCTTGAATTTGAGTTTTTGTTGAAGAAATTTTTGAATTTTCTCTCTCTAGATTCAAGCTCCCTCTTACAGAAATATCAAAAACTTATAAAGGCTCATAAGTTTAGTGGTCAAAGAAAAGACCTTCCTCCTAGAAGGGATGGTAACAAAGGACAACAAAGTAATTCATTCACTCTTATGTGATTCAAATGCAAAAAGTCAGCTCATATAAACTAAAACACCCTATCTATCTTAGAAAACTCTTGGAAAATGAAAGCAAGAAGAACAAGTAGCCTATCAAGAGAGCTCTTCTTGCCACTTGGGGAGATGAGGATGATGACTTAACTTATGAGGATGACAAAAATGAAAAAGTCTTACTTTGCCTTATGGCCATGGGAGATAATGATGTAGAGGTATATGATAGCAACTCAATTCAATCTAATGATGATTTTGATAAATTATATAATGAGTTGTATGATGATATGCTTAAGACAAAGAAAAATGTTAGTCTTTTTAAGAAGATCATTTCTTCTTTGGAAAGTAACATTAAGGATTTACAAAAAGAAAATGATGATTTGAAGAAAGAAAATGAAAACTTTAAACTATCATCCTAAGTGTGTGTTATTTGTGACACTCTTAAAACCAAAGTATGATTTGAACAAAACTTTGGCAAAGTTCACAAATGGTAAGAAAACATTTGATATACTTCTTGAAACCCAAAAGTATGATTTTAACAAGGAGGGTCTTGGTTAAGTATCAAGCATGCCAAAATCTTTTTACAAAAATCTCTTTGTTAGAAAATCATGGGAAACCAACCATACATAACATGTCACTATTATGGACAAATAGGCTATAACATTCATTCTTATGCCCACAAGAGGAATACTTATATTTCAAGTGTTAGTGAAAAGTTGATTTGAGTCCTTAAAGCTTCTTCTTCTAAAGCTACTAACCTTGATGGACCCAAGATTACTTAGGTACTAGCTTCAAAAGAATGATTTCTCTTATTTAGGTGTGTGGGAGATCTCGGAGTGATATGTGATTTTTTGATAATGGATGCTCCTGATATATAACTAGTGATAAGTCCAAGTTTTTCCTTATTTTCTCTTATTGATGGTGGATATGTCACTTTTGTTATTAGTAAAGGAAGAGTAGGTAAAAATCTTGATTCTTGCATAAAAAATGTTTTGTTAGTTAAAAGACAAGCATAATTTGCTTAGCATTAGTCAATTATGTGACAAGGGGAATAAAGTCACATTTGACTCTACTTGTTGCATAGTTGATAATAAAAATGGCAAGCAAATTAAGCTAATTAATAAAAGGTGTAACAATATTTATATGATAGATATTGATAATAAGTCATCTATAGATTCAAAATGTTTGATTAGCTTGAATGATGATTTATGGATTTGACATAAAAAAATTGCATATGCTAGTATGGATTTGATTAAAAAAATTTTTAAAAATGATCAAATTGTCAGTTTGCCTAAGATTAAATTCATTAAAGACAAGATTTGTAATGTATGTCAAAATAGCAAACAAGTAAAATCTTCTTTTAAACCTAAAAATTATGTTTTTACATCAAGGCCACTTTAACTACTTTATATAAACTTGATTGGTCCTTTAAGAGTCAGAAGTCATGGTGGTAATTACTACATGCTTGTAATTGTTGATGACTTTTCAAGATTCAAATGGACATTATTTCTTGCTTAAATGAGTGATACCTTTTAAGTTTTTAGGAAGCTTGCTAAGTCTATTCAAAATGATAAAGGATTAACAATAATAGGTATAAGAAGTGATCATAGTAGTGAGTTTGATAACCATGAGTTTACTTGTTATTGCATTGAGAATGTGATAGGTCATAACTTTTTTGCCCCTAAAAGCCCTCAACAAAATTGAGTTGATAAGAGGAAAAATAAATGCCTAGAAGAAATGGCTAAGACCATACTTAATGACAGTGCTCTTCCAAAGTTATTTTGGGCGAATGTAGTTAATATTATGTGTTATGTTATGAATCATGCCTTGATAAGGCCAATACTTAAGAAAACCCCTTATGAATTGTATTTTGGAAGAAATCCTAATGTGTCACATTTTTGTATTTTTGGTTGTAAATGTTTTATGCATAATAATGGCAAAGACAACCAAGGCAAATTTGATGCCAAATCTGATAAAATATTATTTATTAGGTTTTCTTTAATAAGTAAAGCTTTATGAGTATGTAACAAGAGAACTTTAGCAATAGAGAAATCCATCCATGTTGTATTTAATGAATCTCATCTAAGTGTTCATAAAAATTATGATGATGATGAGCAAGTGGACTTTTGGCTTCCTCAAAAAGATTCAAATGAGCTTTAAGAAAGAGTTAAGAAACAAAGAGACAAGGAAGATGGTGAAGCTTTTCCCATAATCAATTTAGATGATGTACTACCTTACTACCCTTAAAAGGCTTAGAAAATCATAGAAAGCCATCCAAAGAAGCAAACGATTGAAGATTAATCACAAAAGGTAACTCGTAATTCATTAAGAAACATTTGCAATCATTTAACTTTCCTATCTTAGTTTGAACATAAATCCATTGATGATGCTATAAGTGATAAGCATTAGTTTTTGGCAATATAAGAGGAATTAAATCAATTTGAAAAAAAAAATAAAGTTTGGGATTTTGTGCCAAGACTAAATGATTACACTATTATAGGAATTAAATAGATTTTTACAAATAAATTTGATGAAAAAGGCATTATAGTTATAAATAAAGCTTGATTGGTTGCTAAAGGCAACAATTAAGAAGAAGACATTGATTTTAATGAAACTTATGCTCTGGTAGCAAGATTAGAGGCTATTATTAGGATGTTATTAGCATATGCTTATATTAAAGATTTCAAACTTTATCAAATGGATGTTAAAAGTACCTTCTTGAATGGTTTGATTATGGAAGATGTTTATGTTAAATAATCTCTAATTTTGAAAATCACCCTGATCCAAATCATGCATATAAGCTTAAAAGGTTCTTTGTGATCTCAAACAAGCTCCTAAAAGTTAGTATGAGCGCTTAAGTAAATTTCTTTTAGAAAATGGCTTTTCAAAAGACAAAGTTGATATCACTCTACTTATAAAACATAAAGGCAATGATATCCTTTTAGTGCAAATATATGTTGATGATATTATTTTTAATACTACTAATGAAATCTTGTGCAAAAAATTTGTTGAGATTATGCAAATGAATTTAAGATGTCAATGATGGATGAGTTCAATTAATTCCTTGGTCAAACTAAATAAACAAAGGAATTGCTGAAAATATTTGACATGATATCTTCTAAATATTTTGGTACTCTTATGAGTCCCTTCACAAAACTTGATCTTAATGAAGGAGTTAAGAAAATTGATGTCACTATGTATAAAGGTATGATAAGTAGTTTGCTTTATTTTATTGTAAGCAGACCCAATACTATGTTTAGTATGTGTATGTGTGCAAGTTTCTAATCTAATCTTAAGGAATCATATTTGATTACTATTAAAAGAATCCTTAGATACCTTGTAAGCACAGCTTACATGGGTTTGTGGCATCCTAAAGCAAATTTTAGCTATTTGATAGGTTATTCTGATGTTGACTTCACTAGAAGTAAAATGGATTGTAAAAGCATTAGTGAATCATGTCAATTTCTTGGTCATACCCTAGTCTTATGGCATAGTATGAAGCAAAATAGTGTAGCTTTATCCATTGCTAAAGCATAATATATAGCCACCAAAAGTTGTTGTGCTCAAATCCTTTGGATGAGATAACAATTATTAGATTATGATTTGAATTTTAAGAAAATTTCAATTAAGTGTAATAATACTAACACTATTAACCTCACCAAAAATCCTATTGTGCACTCAAGAATCAAACATATTGAGATAAAATATCATTTCATTACAGATCATGTTCAAAAGGGAGACATTGCCTTTGAATTTGTTCAAACTGATTTTTAACTTGCTAATATTTTCATAAAACATTTTAATAAAAATTGATTTACGTTTATTAGAAAAGAATTGGGCATGTTGAATCCTTTGGAAAATGAACTTACTTGATTCTCTCTTTATTTGTTATGGTTCTTAAGTAACTTCAACTAAATTCATTGTTTTGATTTAAATTCTTTTGTTAATTTGTTTAAATCAATATTAATTTAGGCATTAGAGAGTCCCCAAAATTTTTTTTTATAGGTTCCTTATTTTTCTCTGTTGATTCTTTGTGTTGTATAATTAACTTTGTGATTTAAAGATTGCTTTCATGTTCTATTTCTAGGAAAGTATTGAAAATTTGGAGTTTTGGTAAAGTTTGGTGTCCTGTGATTCGAATTGGGATTTTCAGTTTTTTTTTTCTTTGATTCAAATTAACAAATTTTGCATATTTTTGAATTGTTTAGTTAGGTGTGCAATTTTGATCATGATTCGAATCAATTAGCCAACTCTAGTTTTGTGATTCAAATTAGTGTTAAAATTGTTTGGTCATGAATTCACGATCATACTTGCGATTTAAATCACTCAAGCATTTCTAGGCTCGCGATTCTAATTGCAAGCAAGATATATAAAGCCTGCATGCATTTTCAGACCAATTTTTCACTTTTCTCTCAAACCCTACCATCTTCTATCTAAATTTTTGTCAAATTTCACCAATTAAATTTAATTCTTTAGGTCTATGGAACAATCTCATAGGCAAATCAACAAAAGGCTTAACTCCATTAAAGCAAATATAGATACAGAGATATGAGACCTTCATAGTTGGTTGAATGCCATGAAGGGACAACTAAATGAAATTAAGGCTGTAGTTGTTTTGGATGCTTCTAGTTTTTAGCTTTGTTTGATTATTTTTCCCTTAGTTCCTTTCCCTTATTAATTTTGTTTTTAGCTTCTGTTGACTTATAACTTTATTTGTCGAATATTTTCTAGATATTAATCTAAATTTTGATCACTTTCAATGTTATTCATGTTTCTGGTTGTTGGTTTTATCTATTATTTTTTTTTTTTGATATGCCAAAAGGGGGAGTATTATGTGTATTTTGGGATTTGAGTACTACATGCCTATAGGGGGAGGATTGTTATCTTGAGGAGGAGCTTTGATTGATCTTTCTTATTAAAATATGTTATAGGTTTTGAATGTATATTTAATCCCTTTCTAACCCTAAAATTTTTACCATCACAAAAAATGAAGAGATTGTTATCCTTAGCCCTTGTTTTTCTAAATTGAGCAAATTTGTGTTCTTAATAAAAACAAATGACTTTGGTTAAGTTGATTTGGTGTAATTTTTAGTGGATCTTGCTTGGAATATTTTGTAAAGGTTTAGACGTATTAGATTTAGCTCAAATTTGAAAATTTATTTTGGAAGGTTTGTCTCTTGTTTTATTAAAAAACTTTTTGAAAAATTTTACTAAAAACATTCCAATATTTTACTAAATTATTTACCATATTATTTAATTTGAAATTGAGCTTTTGGATTGTTTTTATAAGATTTAAAATGGTTTAAATTGATTTTGAAATGAATTTTCAAATTTAATTTTTCATTCTCTAGATTTGCGATTCAACTTGAGCTTTTTGAACTAATTTCGTGATCATAATCGCGAGAATAAGGCAAGTATTCTTGCCTTGTGATTTGAATTAGGATTTAATACTAGTCTTTTGCCATTTTGACCACAAGCTTATCAATATTGGTTGAATGTTTGCACACTTTGACAATTTGAACTGAAATTTAAATTATTTCTTGCGATTCAAATCATTGCTTCAAAACTCTATTTTCCCAATTTTAATTGCATAAAATTTTGGACTTATCAAAGGTTTGCAATTTTTGATGAGCAAAGTATTTTATATTGTCTTTTTGTGATTTGATTGATGCATTTAAATCTGAATGTCACAATTCTGCTCAAAATTCAATTTTTGACCACACGATCATGATTACACATTCAAATTTTGCACATAATAGTTTTTTAATGTGTATTTTCATTTACTATAAATATTCATTCTACACATTTTCTCAATACAAAAACCCAACTCTTCAGAGTCAAACATTATCAAATTTATTTGTTCTTCAATTCTTTACTTCATCTTTTATATTTGAGCTAAATTCGATTGAATTTAATCCTCTATAACTTTATTTTTGTGTCTTAACTTGTTGAGTTCTTACTATTTTTCTTATATTCAATTCAAATACTATTAGATTTTCTAAGGATAGCCTTACCTGGAATAGAAAAGTGATTAAGCTCTTTTTTTCTATTTTTTGAGTGAAGCTTTCAAAGGAGTTATAGTTACGATTGAACAATTGTTGTATTCAATTTCTCTAAGTGCTAGTTTGGACTTGAAGTTTTTCTATTATAATGAATTTGAGTTTGATTGAGAGCTTAGAAGTGGAGGTATGCCTTAAAAATAATTTTTTAAAAAGGAACCATTATAAATTAACTTTTGAATCTCTCTATCTTTATTCTTTTACTTTTTATACTATATTTTATTTAGATTCTTTATTATTCATAATCTTGTTGGATAGATAATATTGTATTTACTAATATTTTTTATTTCTTTATGACTACATTTCTTGTTTTCAAAATAATTTGTTGTTTTTACTAAAACTTAAAATGGATTTATAGATAATTGTTTTAAAATTATAAAATCATAAAATAAATTTACCCCTTCTTGCTATAATACTTAGCTACAGTGGTCAGCGGAGGGAGAAACTAATCTCTCCTGTCCGCAATCACATAATACACAAGTAAACTAATAACAAAACAATTTCAAGACTATAATATTATATTTATTAAAATTTTATAATTTATATATAAATGTGGTAATTTCTGTTTCAATTATTCTGTAAATCTTTGTAATTTACCTTAATCTTAGATATTTCACTTTATACCTAAAGTTTTACTGCATTTTTTATTGAATAAATAGTGAACTTGTAATTTAAACTATTGTTTTTTCTAGAAAAATCACGTATGTGATTTCCTTTGTCCACTTAAACACATTTTAATATATATATATATATATATGTTAAAATTTGAATGAATAAAATAAATAATTAAACAAGATCAATTCAAATCTAAATATAACAAATTTACAATAAATATCAATTAGTGAGAAAAATATTTAAATATAGCATTATTCTTTTGCTACAAAAAAAAGTTATGTTTTGTAGGAAAAATTGACTGGGATGTCCAATTACACAGTCATAAAGCACAATAATTTAAAATTTGTAAAGCCTGAGTAGTCACTTATAATAAAATAAAAATAGTGTTATTTTAAGGATTTGCAAAATAATTCTCTCGCTTATTTATTTATTAATTTTTCAAGCAGAATGAGAAGAGGGGAAAAAATGCGCAGCATAATAAGATGACACGTTGCCGCCTGCGCAAACCACAACTCAAAATGGACACTTCCGGACCCGCCAAGAACACCCTGCGAAATCTGGCAGCAAAGCTTGCTTCTTAGTCTCTGCACTGCAAGCCAGCTCTCGCGTTGCCTTCTAGCAGAGAAGAGAACCTGGCTTCTCCACTAAATATGGATCCCCAAACATCTCTCGAACTTGTCAAAAATGGCGTCACTCTTCTTCTCCTCGATGTTCCTCAATACACCCTCGTCGGCATCGATACTCAGGTCAATAATATTCCATCTTCAACTCTTTGTTTTCTGTTTTGCAAAATGTTGCAATGTTTTTTCCTACCATTTCTGAAACTTTTCTGATGGATGTTCTTCTGAATTATACACTTCAATTGGTTTATGAAATAGCGGCTTCACTACAAAATAAATGGATTCTGGTGCTCTCTTTGTGTTTGAATTTTCTTAATGTTTTTTTATTATTTACAAATGGAAGTTACAATTTTTCGCTTATGCTAGAGTGAATTATAGTGTTCTATCTACTTTACGAGGGAATGGGAGGAGGTTGGAAGTTGAATTAAGTGAAAAATTATGAACTTTTTAATCCGTTATGTCAAAAGTTGTAGATTATAGAAGAATGTAATGCAACTGTCTGAATTGTCGAGGGCACAGTGGTAAAGGAAATGCCATGTAATTTTCAAGGGTAGTAGCAAGTTTCCCTCTTTTTTTTTTTTTTTTGGTTATTTTTTAGTCTGCAAAATTGACTGTAAAATTTTCCATTCGTGAGAATTCTAACGTTATGGAGCTTGCAATTTTTTCTGACATAAGTAGTACTAAAATTCCCCCCTCTCTGTCTTTTTTTTTTTTGCAGATGTTCTCTGTGGGGCCTGCTTTTAAGGGTATTAAGATGATTCCTCCCGGTCCTCATTTTATATATTATAGTTCCTCTAGCAGGTTAGATCATGCTGTGTAACTATCAGGGTCTTTCTTCTTTGTTCCCTGAATTAATTCTTCTTATATCTTTTGAAGATATTATATGCCTAAAAAAATGTAAGATTAGAGAAATAGTTTGACAAAACTAGTGAGTTTCAGTGGCTGATGTTAGTTATTACAGGCCTGATACCAACTTATGAGATGAAACTATCAAAAGAAATTCTCTAATACCCTGCAAGATGAAAACGAATTTTGAAAAAGGATTAGGATGTATGTATATACTTTTATAGAAAAACAAATAGACAGATAAACTGATAAATAGGCTAGTTTGTATGATAATGAATATTTTATTATGAGCTTCTTTCAAGGCCAAGAAAAAACAAACCACTGTGAGCTTCTCTGTCTGTATGTTTTTACAATCCTGTATTCCATGGTACAATAACATTGGATAATAAGATTATAAGTCTAGTTTCAAGACTTAAAGCTCACTATGTCACCGTATTAATTTGTTTTTCTTATTATAAAATATCCCACACCAGTGTTTGTGAGTTGATATGGTAATTCATTTTTCTTCCTTATGACTTTTTTTCTTTTTTTTTTCAACTAATAGGTGAATTTTGTTCTTCAGCTAATTTTTGACAGTTGGCACTTTTTTTTTTTTTAACCTTATGTTTCAATGCAGAGATGGGAAGGAGTTCTCACCAATTATTGGATTCTTTGTTGATGTTGGCACGTCAGAGGTTCGAAAATCAATATCTCTATAATCATTCACACAACTTTTCATTAATTTTCATTGAACGAGCTTCAACTAAATCCTCATTCTAGTTTAAATAAGACTAAACACCAGTCTTGGTCCTTCATAGATGGTGTTTGTATTAGTTTTCTTTCTTGAAAGAATCTCGGTATCAATTTGTTTCATCATTGCCGTACAAATGCTCTAAACTAGTTCCCCAAGCAACAAAGTGGATATAATTTGCTGGTCTACAGAGGGACCAATTTAGAGCATTATTACATCATTGAGGTACCAAATTGCTATTTAAATTCTTTCACAGGCAATATTGAAACAAATCCTATGTGTCTTTTTATTGGAATTCAAAAAACAGAAGCACTTGTGTGGGTGGGGGGATGGTGAGATGGTTTAGTGCTGAAGAGTGAGCACTGAGCATTATATTTATGAGTTGGAATATGCTTGAAAATGTGATCATTGGAGTCTTGATTGATTTTGAGTGTTGAAGTCTTCCAAACCAATATGCCTACATTCATCCACTTAAATTTATGCATACATAAAATACGTACATGTATGTGCGTGTATGCATAGCTGTTGCCTTGAAGTTTGTGCTGTTTTCTCTTTCTGGAGTCCTGTTTTCTGAATATTTTGTAATGTGCAGACACTTGTGCCATCTTAATTATAAAATGAGTGATAAAGCTGTACACCTGAAATGAATTGGTTAAAGTTATCCAATGGCCAGCTGGTTGAACCTGTTTGTGATCCGAAAATATCTAAAGAATACATACATAGCCAATGATAGTTTGTACTACGATGATATCAAAATTGTGAAACATTAATTGTCACCTTTTTACCTCTTGGCCGTTCAGGTAATTGTTCGGAAATGGGATAATCAAGAGGAAAGACTAGTCAAAGTATCTGAGGAGGAGGTATATACATGGTCATACAGATTCTAAAGTTTATTATATCTCTTGCCCACTAACTCGTGCTTCAGTGTAATCTGTTTCCTTCTTCCAATTGGCTGCCCTCTTTTCCCTCCTACATGAGCTGGTTCATTTTTCTAAACATATGTGCTTCTTTCATTTGAGCATGTGATGTGCCTTATTCCCTTTTCTTTTTTGTTTCTCTTTTCACTTAATGTGAGTGATGTAAGTTTTTGTTACTTTCTGCTATATTTTTTAATTTTTGATGGAATAAAAGATGATGGGTGCCACCATGCTAATTGATGTTAATATCATAACTTATTGTGGTCGTCTCTTTCTCATTTTTCTTCTTCCTCTCTTGTTCTATCTCCTTTGAATTGCATTAATCCCCTCCCCTCTTCCCCTCCCCCCACTTGGGTTTCAACAGTTTAATATGTGCTTCAGCCATTAGAAAGTTCACCTAGAGCTAATGAATTTTGGCTCAAATTTTACTTTAGTTTCTTGGTAAATCCTTATAAGTGGCTGCATTGAATTCTATGCTCTCAATTTATTGTTTTTTATTAAGATATTTGTTGTGATTTCTCTGTTCATTTTCTAGGAAGAGAGATATTGTCAAGCAATTAAAAATTTGGAGTTTGACAAACAACTTGGGCCTTACAACCTTAACCAGTATGGAGACTGGAGGCGATTATCTAAATTTATCACAAAGAATGTCATTGAGCGGCTAGGTGTGCCGTCTGTTTAAATGTTGTGCTCTTTCAATCAAAATTGAGTATTTATATAGTTCTGCAGTATAATACGTGCTTACGTAATGTTCTTCCCAATATTGAACTTTTTTAATTAACTTTGTGAGCAGAGCCCATTGGAGGGGAAATTACCGTTGCATGTGAGAATGAAATGGTTAAAAACACTTGTAACACTGCGATGGAGAAGGAACTAGACAAGCAGCTAAAGGGTAGTAAGTTTGCAACTCCTGCTGACAAGTCTCAGCGAAGAGGATGTTACTATACATCTATTCCCCGCATTATAAAACACAAGGGGATTCATGGACAAGAACTTACATCTTTGAATCTTGACAAGGTTGGCATGTGTTACATATAATATTGAATGAAAAGGCATGGAGCTGCATGTAAACTTACCTTATCATTAAAGCACTTAGGTATGTGCTGAATTGTGTGCTTATTTTCTTGTTGGTCTGGTTAGACACAGTTGCTGGAAAGCCTACTGGTAAAAGATTATGGAGGTTCTGAAGATTTGCTTCTGGGAGAACTGCAATTTGCATTTATTGCCTTTTTGGTATTGATGAGTTAAATATAATTTTCGTGTCGGTTTTCTTGATCCTATTAGATCCCATTTGACCCTTTTATATGTGCAGATGGGGCAATCACTTGAAGCTTTTCTCCAGTGGAAGTCCATAATTAACCTTTTCTTTTCCTGTACTGAAGCAGTAAGCATAATGTTGCATTCATATCCTGATTAAATATTGCATGCAGAGACTTTTAACACTGTCTTTAATGCTGGATAAGACTTTTGACACATTTCTGTGCTCAGTATTTGAAATTATTGTCTCAAGTTTTCTGGAGATGCTACAAAAAAAATAACAGACAAATAGAGAGAGAGAGAGACTAGAGTAATTCTGTAGAAGAAAACAACTTATCCAGCATAATTGACAATTTTCTTTTTGGTGATGTTATTCAGCATAATTGACAATTTTCTCCCCTGTAAATCTTCTCTTGTGCTGATGACTGGCTTTACTAATGACATCTGCAACTGTTGTCTTCATATGAGTTTGGGTGCTGTACTTACTTTGTAATGCTAGAGTAAATAATCTTATTTAGTTCTTTCTTCCAGCATTGATCTGTGGGATTTGCTGTGCTGCCTTCATATGTTTTGTTGGTTTTTGTGTTGTTTGAAATTCATGTTGCAATCTAGATGGTAGATTCTTTGTTGGATATTTCTGCATATACCTCAAACATGATATTGCCCATCTACACTATAACTGAATACAAGCAGTCTTCACTAATGCATATTTGTGGTTTCATTATGACTATGTATGGAAACGTGCTGCACAATAAGATGATTGATATGGGATTACATTGGTGTCAACTCAGGTTGAAGTTCTATCACTGATTTGTTATACTAATATATGATTGCATGACTTTTCACTTGCAGCCTTTCCACACGAGGAGTCAACTATTCACAAAGGTAACTTTAGAGTTGAATTACTCCCCCTTTGCGTAGAATGTTATTAACTAGTAATTCTTAGTTGTATTTGTTCAGAGCACCATCTAGTAGTAGAGCAGCAAAATTAATTAAAAAATTAACAAATAATTCGCAAAATCTCATGACTTGTTATGCATCAGACTACTTAAGTGATGCAAAATCTGGACTTCGAACTTTAACGTTTTGGAGGTGGGAGATGGGGATCAGGGAAAAGAGAATGGGTACAGTTGAATTGACAATTTCTATGTTTGATGTTTGAAACAATGCAAAGATTGTTAAAAAAATAGGCCTCATGTGGAATTGACCATAATATTGGCATATGTATGAATAGACAGAGCTTTAAGAGAACAAAGAAAAATTTCAGAAAAAAAGAGAGTGAAGTGTGAATACTTGAACAAACTGGTGAGGAGCTGCATATGATCTGAAGCATCTTTACTGTATTGCAGTATAATGTGTTGGCATAGATTATTTTCTTCATCAACTGGTTTGTTGCTATGATATCTTGAAAATTGATAGTATATCTGCTTTTGTTTGATTGATTTTTGACATACAATACTTGTATTTGAACCCTTGTTTGTTGTACCTTCTTCCCACTGAAATGACAAATGATATTTTTTGGTCTCTCATAGTTCATTAAGGTCATCTACTATCAATTAAAATATGGACTACAGAAAGATTGCACGGATAACCCTGGACCAGCATTGTTGGATGATTCTTGGTTTTCTGCTGGTAGTTTTTTGCACCATCTTTGCAAGGTTTGTTGATGTTATGAACTCAATGTTTAAGTGTGTAGATTTGCTTTGTCAACTATGGTACCTATTTTTGCACAATTGCATTGGGAATTATTCTGATTAAATCTTGATCCTAGAAGATGAAACTTGAAAGTCTAAAATACAAACTTGTTGAAAATAAAGAAAACTTACTAGTGCAAAAAAGAAATACATAAACAAGGATTTTGCATGGGGGCAGATACTTCATTGCTTCATATGCACAGCTCTTCTTGTGGACATAATTGCTAGTAATTGTATAGCATTTGCCTTTCCTTGACATCATTCTTCACATTCCTTTCTTTTCATTCTTGTTGATAAGCATAATCATATCTAGAGGCCCATAATTATTAGTTGCCTAGCAGAATAACTGTTAATCTACATTTTAAAATTGAGAAATTTCAAAAGGGAGAGGAGTGGTGTGGTTACTTCCAAGGCATTGGTGTGTAGAAAGGAGAACATAGTTCTTGTTTAGGTTGTATGGAAGGTGTTTGCTTGTCACACACAAGAAGCTGGTGGTTCCTCTCAAGCTTAACTATAGGTGAAATAACTCTCGAATTTACTTTAGTCTTTCAGAATGTAGTTTCTGCATGGCTCAATCCACCCAAACACCCACACATAAAAAAAATGACCACCAGCAGAAGATAACAAGCTACAAGCAATAGAGCAAAAGATGACCCACTGTCTCTTTCCAGTATACAAATTTATGCCAGCTCAATATAATATATACATGCCAGAACTAATACAACTGTCAAGATGCTTTTATGGGAGCTCTTGCTTGCCAAATACATGCCAATGGAGGTCTGGTTAAAACAAATTGAGTTGGGATTAAATCATGTTTCTGTTCACCGCAGAATCATGTTTCTTATAGAGTGGTTACAATTTCAAGCATTGGATTTGATTGTCATGAACTAATTGCCCAAAATTTTGGCTGTTTAAGCTAAATAGTAATTGAAATGTATTCTTGGTTATAACAACTTCCAAAATTCAAATAGTTTCTGATGTTTTTCTGAGCTGATGCCAATTTATGACTAATGGCTGATTGGATTTGCAGGATTTCTTTTCACTGGTTCAAGAAACCTCAGTTGTTGATGGAGATCTTTTGTCGTGGGTATGGCACTGAGCTTATGCATGTACCTTCATATAATGATCACGTTTGCTCAAAGTAATTCCTAGACAGGAATTGGGGGAAAAAAAAAAGAACATTTGAAAACAGAAAGATAAGAACATAGCAAACGATGCCTGAACATTAAAAATTTGGAAGTGTAGTTGTCAAAGCCGGAAATAGCACTTACTTCCAAATATTTATGTGTATTGCTTAAACTACAAACTACCTATCCATGTTTATGCTCTAACATAAGTTTTTCTGCTATGATGCCTGAACATTAAAAATTTGCTGGTAGCTGCAATATATTTGCTGGCAATTCTGAGAAATGAATTATTTACTCCTTGTGCAGACAAGGAAATTTAAGGAGTTGCTGGAGAGCACTCTAGGATGTGAGTTTCAACAGAACAGTGCTGTTGATGGGATTTATTTTGAAGAGAATGATGAAGTCAGTGTACAAGTTCTTTGCTTCCTAGTATCTGTGTGTGTGTGTGTGTCTTTGGATCTAACTTATTGTTCAATTTGCAGTATGCTCCTGTAGTTGAAATGTTGGATGATGAAGTTTCAACAGCTTAGAAACATGGGTTATATTATTCTCCTCTGAATATGATAGGTATATCTGGTGCATCCCGAGTATCATGCCAATGTGCATGGCAGTTGTCCTAACTTGGAGTCATAAGCAAACCCCTTTCCCATACATTGTACAGTACAGCGTATGTTTATCATAGCAAACTATGAAAGTGGCACCTTTTTCAGTGTTCATGTACACCAGAATGCAGAACTATTTTGCAATAATTCCATATGGTCCGAGTTAACTGTTGTATTCTGGTTATCAGTGTATTTGGTTCGAAGTTAGAAATGTTTGTAACTTCATCAGTGACAGCCCCATCTTATTATCTTCAATGTTTCATATACGCACGAGGTAGCAACTTCCAAAAGATGGTTGTAATCAAGTTTGGTTCTGGAAATGGAACTAGTATTCATTTTTATTTTCAGGGCATAGTTTATAGGTTTGGTGCAAAAATTATCAATTCTTTTTTTCATTTTTACGCACGTTAATGTGGATAATGCACAGGAGATACGCTATCATCTTTTTTCTTGGACAGTGAAACAAGCTGGCTCCTTATATCCTAGTATAATGTTTTCTGGTTATTACTATAATCATGTTTATGCCTCAATATAACTCATGTTTTGGCTACTCGTAAATTATTCATGCTAGGGCCAATGCTGGCTGTGTGCTTACCAACCATGATTCTCTTCCTTAGGGTCGATTGTACTCTGCAAAGTCAATTCATCTGATAATAGTATTGCCAACATTAAATGCTTATACTTTCAATACCATTGATTGCTTTCATACAACTAAATGTGCTTATCTGGGATAGTGGGTTATTAAGCAGAGTAGAAGTCATGGAATCTATCAAAATTAAAGGGTATTGGGGAAGACATTTGGTTTGTAGTTTGCAGGTCCTGCATTTGAAAGTTGACTCCCATTGGTAGATGAAGGTGGTGGTATAGCTGCATCATCTTGGCAGGCTGACAGTTTTGGTAGTATCCATTCACGTTCATCTGATATGATGGATAATCATACCGAGTAATTGGTGCCCCTCCAGGAAAGCCTTGATGCCAACCCCATTCTCGGCTTCCTGGACCTTCAAGGCTCATCTTAGGTGTCATGCTTTCTTCCCGAATTTTACTACCGCTGGTTCTGCTAAAATTCTGGTGAAATCTATTGTTTTCATTTTCCCATATCAGTGGTGCTGCCAGGTTTTGATCCAATTCATATGCAACAGCATCACTGCCCATATCCTGATTCAGGTACCATTCTGGGTCCCATTGATGATGATCTTCACTACCTAACAAGTTAGGAATCTTGTACTGGTTTTGTGAGGCACTGGGGCCATTTATTAGGTATTGTGTTTGGTTCTTGTTCTTGTTATCTTTAACATGGTTCTCTTGTTCTTGGTTGGGATTTGCATTCCATATCTCTGCATGTTTGCCATATTTGACCAACTTCTGGACCAAAGTAGAAGGGTCCACACTGCCTGTGACAGTAACCTTCTGTTCTTCTGCATTTATGTGCACCTTGTAGACACCTGATTCAGATTGATACAAGGAACTGAGCAAAATGAATCAATTTGGAACATGAATTATTTGAGTAATACTAATTGCCAATCCCAAGATCACATGAGATGGGCTCCACCGCCTTGTCTCAATTTTGGAACCCATCAAATCACTCACAGTGCAACTACATTATTGAAAAGTTTGCAAGCAACTTTGTGCATTCAAGCATTTAAATCAATGAAAATTGGGTATAGAGTTCCTGCCGGGGAAACACCAAATATTCAAGGAGAGGTTCTTAAACCCCCCCACATGCAAGGTTTCTCACAGCCCTAAACAGAACCATCTAAACAGTATGCAGGAGACGATTCCTACATAACTTATTAACTCGTTTTTGGCCTCAAGGTATGATTTTTTTTTTTCTCCTGAACTTAATGCAGCTTGTTTAGTACTCAGCTGTTCTTAATCTTCATGAAATTGGTTGATATAACACAAGTGAAACTCTTTTTTCCAAGTGAGTTGTCAGTTCCTATGGTCAATAGTCAGTGTCTTACCACTATGTCACGAGAGAAACTCTACCATGAGTTTCTTGTTTGCACAGCATCACACTTGGAGACGAAAATGAGGAATGAAAATACAGTAGTACTTAAGAATATTACCTTCAATTTTCCTGAGCAGTTTCCTTACTTTGTTCATGCACCCTTGACAGTTCATGTGTACTTTGAGAATAAAAGTCTGTGAAAGCAAAAGAACAAACACAGTAACAAAAACAACAACATAATGAAAAAATGGAACTAAACTTGGTAAGAAAAAAAAATTGGAATAAAAAATTGAAAGCCAAAGGGTAAAAAAAAAAGGGAATATAACAAGGTGGTGAGGCTAAGTAGCGTGTATACAAGTAGTGACCTCAATGTTTGATAATCCAAATTCACTTGTTGACATCTTTTCAGCAATCTTGACTCTAAAATGTCTCTGAAGACTGTTTCTTCCTGCGTTTTAGTTTCTTCTGCTAAAATGGTCTAAGCAGATGAAACTGGGAATCCCAGTACAATGCAGACGACAATGTGAGGCAGAGAGAGAAAGGAAGGGACAGAGCTGTTTGGGGAAGGCTATGATTTGACAAGGCAATGGCACTGGTATATGGAGTGAGTGAGTCCTTTGAGGTTTTGATATACACAGTTAATGCATGTGCTTCATTCTGCACACAGTACCATTTTTTCTGTTTGACAAAAATCTGCAGATTCTGCACAAGGATCTTGTGATGGTTCCACGCCTCATAGGTGTAGTGTAGGACCTTTGACCCCTTCAAATTGTCCCAACACGATTAAAGAAAGAAGCATTATTAACCATTAAAGAAAGAATAAAAATGGAAAATAACACTCACTCTGGTGAAGCTTTCTCATATTTCACAAGATTTTTTTTTCCTTTTTTCCTTTTTTTTTTGTTACAAGCAGAGCCAAAAAAAAAAAAAAAACTAGGCTAATTTCTAATGCTAAATTTACGTTGTCATTCCCAAGAATAGCAGCCAGTTCTAACATAGGGCAACCGATGATATGAAAGCCACCAAATTCCTATAATGGTAAGATCTGGTCATTTAATGACAAAAAAAATGGAAAAATGAGAATTCGACTCAAATAATAATTTTTTCCAATCCCATGTCCCAGACCAGATACAAATAAGATAAAATAACCTAAAGTTCAGTTGTTATAACGAAGAAGCTAATACAATTTCCTACATTAAACTATCACAATTTAATTTTATTATTGAATTGAATTATTATAATACTATGATAATATTGTAAATGTGCTAATTAAAGTGTAATTAAGTTATTGGGCCTAAATTGAGACAAAAATCAATAGCAAAATTTAGTAATATAAACTTTGTTACTTGGCCTATGATGATGGTCAATTCGTCCAGTAAAGTTACTATAAGTTAGGTCTCAAATCATACCCTAATAAAAGTTATAGTCAACCCATTGAAACTTCATAATAGCTATCTCTCCCTTTTCTCTACTAGAACTTGTGAGGAATGTATCTAATTAGAAGATCTTGTATTTATGGAAGCATAATCGGCATAAGGTATGTTAATCATTTAATAATTAAATTATTTGTATAGATTTGATATTTTATAACATGATGTAATAGATTTGGTTATTGGCCTATTTTATTCTTCTAACTTCTAATAATTGATATTAGAGCCAATTTTTCTTCCATGTTACAAAATTTAGTTTGTGCAAAATTTGTTTAGCAATTTTATGTAATTAAAATGCTAATGAATCCATAATTTATGATGAGAATCATTATATGAATTTTACATACAAAAATTTTCTATTTTTTTGTATTATTGTTTTGCATGAATTAATTGTAAATTTTATGAATTTTAAAATGAAATTACAAATATGACTAGTCTAGGTTTTTTTTTGGAAAGTTGATTACATAAATTTGAATTATTTACAGTGAAAATTTTTAAATTAATTTGTGATATTATTTCAAGAAAATGGAAAAAGGAATATGCACAAATCAATTTGTTAAAATTTGGTCTAGTTTTTGTAACAAGCAACAAGCACAAAATTTTCTCCAACGGACCATGATCATTTGGTTTGTATATTTTGGTCAAAATCCAATATAGTTTTTAAAGTTTTGTTTAAATTGATTGATGATTTCATATTGGAATGACAATCTAAGCAAAACCCCTAAACTGATTTGACAAAATCGAGATGAAATTGCACTTTTACATGAAAAATTGAAAGAATTTTTCCCGATCAAGTTTAGTAGTTTCTGGCCAAATTTAAAGCATGTTTTTTTTTTCTAGATTTTGTCAAAATGATTGAGGGGTTATATGTAAATTAATTTCGGGAATCCATAAAAGAATTTGAATCAAAATGGTCAAATTTGGTTGTTTTCAAACTAGGTTGGAGCGATGTATAAGCGAGTCTGTGTAACCTGATGGAACAGCTATTAGGGTGGGGAAGATGACTCCTTAGGTGACACGCTTACCTATATACACAAAAGGTGTGTAAAGGTTACATGTCACCATGGCGGTGGATGATAGTGATTCTGACTATATTGTTAGCCTTCATTCTTCGAGACGATTTTTATGGACATTTTTTTAGATTTTTTTTGAAATAAAAATATTTTATATAATTTTTCCCAATTTTATTTAAGTGTCAATTTGGTTTTTATTTTTTTGTCTAAACATTTTATTATAGAATTCTCACAATATTGGACTATTGTCTATAATTTTTCAGATTTTTTTTTATGATGTTTGATTATTGTTTGAATTTTGCAAGTTTATAGGTATGAAATTGGAATTATGTTACTCATGTTATGTTATGAAATCGTATAACTGTGTACTCACTTACCTTGGAACCAGTTGTGTAAAATTTTAATAAAATAATTTTTTATTTTATTAAAGAGAGTGCTTTGTTAGTAATATGTATACCCTATCAGTATAATATAGCAATAATGTGAGTGTTAGAATTATATGTTATATTCTTTAAATTTTTAAATGTCTTATTGGTGTTAAGTTTTAGAAATGTAATGTTTAATTCTTGTATTATATTATAAAACCTTAAATGTCCTATCACTGTTGGGTTTCATGGTATAGTACTATTTGCAATTGCATAATTGGTGTTTTATGAGGAAAATAATAGCATGATTAAGTTATACTTGTGCTATTTGTGATTATGATTAATTTCATAAGTTATTTTTCCTCAACCTCTTTACATATGCAATTAACCTTTATGAAAACATTGAATGAGACCAATTATGAGTACTACATTAAATCTCTAAATTATATTGGAGATCACCAATTTAGATCTAACTTAGATAAAAGAAAAACCCATGATTGATGATAATTTTATTGATGTTCGAAGGGCTCAACATGAAAAATGTACATATTCAAATAAGGTTTATTTGATGGTGATGAAATACACTATGGATAACATCGTCGGTAGAGTGTTACTGATTCACATAAGGCCAAAGACCTTATAGATTCTATTGTTTAAAAGTATGTGAAATTTGATAAGGTTGAAAGGGTTACTACCTTTCTTTGCTTTAGAAGACTACTTATGATGGAGTTGCCGGAGTTTAAAAGCAAACAATGAAACTAGTGCATTATTGCAACTAACTGAAAGATACGAATGTTGACTTTGGAGAATTTTTTGATTTGGCGTGCTTTAGATACTCTCCTATCACAATTCAATGTTCTAAAAAACTCTTACAGCACCTAAAAGGGTGAATAGATTATTAATGAAATGATATCCATTATTAGTTAAGTTAAAGAAGATATGAAGAAGGGGAAAATTCAAGCTGTCAATTATGTTTCTCATGATTTGAGTTTCGATAACAAAGGTAAACTAAACTATGAAAAGAAGAAGAATGAGAATCAACGTTACAAAACTAAGAAGTCTTTGTTCAAGAGATCTTGTAAGTTCTGTAAGAAGTGTGGGTACAAAAGAGTTGATTGCTTCAAATTCGAGAAGTGACTTAAACCCTTTAGTTCTAGTATGCTTTAAATCCAATATTATTGATGTTTCATTGAATACTTGGTGGTTGAATACTGGTGCAACTATTTATGTAACAAATAGTTTACAAGCATAGAGAAATCTAAGGAAACTAAATAATGGAGGACTGGTAGTTAGATTGAGGAATAAGATAGATCACAAGTGAAGCACTTTGGAGTTGTTTCTTTGTTTTTATCTAATAGTCATGTTTTAGAATTAAAAGATACTATTTATATACCTTTTATAAGAATGAACTTGATTTTAGTTGTAGCATTAGACTAGAATGAATATTTTTGTTACTTTAGAATGGATTTTTTTAATTTGCTTTATTGTTCTATTGCTGTTGGCATCAATTCTTTGTGCAATGGTTTGTATAAACTTGATTTAGATCCCAATTTTGTCAACTCCATAAACACAGTTGTTAACAAGAAAAAGGGGTAGAGTAAATGAAAAATCCTTGATGCTTTAGCATGGGTGTCTGAGCCATATGCCTTGAGAGACAATGGAAAGATTGATAAAAGAGAGGGTTTTATATAATCTAGATTTCTTAGAT
>JANHAO010006605.1:0-21129 GCA_026873985.1 Saraca asoca
AAATAAGTAATTTCTGGGCATAAGTTCTATGATAACCTAAATTATGACAAACAACTTAAGCTCACGCATGTGTTCAGATGGGAAATCCAAAAGGAAAAGCCAAAAAGTGCCATTAATTTAACCTTAATTAACACCAAAATTTCTTACCTTGGGTCTGGTTCGACGGGAGAAGGGAGCTGAGCGAGAGAAGGCGAGGGGTAACAGGGCACGACAAAATGGGGGAACTGCTATGACGCAGTTTTAATTTAGCCCTTAAAAACTTGCGACCGAAATATTCGGTCGCTAAACTAAATATAGCCATCGGAATATTCGGTCGCGAAATCTAATTCAACTAAAAAAATTGTACTTTAGACTATTTGCTACTATTCAACGACCGAACAGTGACTAAATTGTTGCAACTGAACTATTCGATCACTGATTCAGTGGCCATACCTTCCAAATTTCCTCTCGCTCAACCAGCCGCAAAGCAGTGGCAGATCGGTGGCAAATCGGTCTCAATTAGCGACCGAAATTTTCGATCGCAAATTTCGATCGCCAAATCCCTTTTTTTTGGTAGTGTATAAAGACCAAGCCTCATGGAATGGTTAAGGATAATGACACAGTAGAACATGCTTTCCAAGATAGTCATATGTCTTATGCATCTCAATTGATTCTAGCAGATGATTCAATTTGTAGCTTGCATGATGAAAATGGTGGATACGAGGATGTGAATGAGCTAATAAATGAAGAACAAGAAGGCAATGTCAATGAAGACAAAGAAAAAGATGAAAATGATGATGAAGAAGAAGATGCATATGATGAATTTGATGAATGAAACTACAATTTTATATTCACATGTTAATTTGTTACTTGTATATATGAGTGTTACATTACTTTATTCATATTTTAATTTATATGATTATTTTTTAATTATGTTATGTGTGAATAATTGTAAATGATAAGCCGTAGAGGTTCTAGATGAGGAACTAGTAGAGAACATTGATCACATGGACGAGGTTCCCCTCGATGATTCCTCTAGTAGTAGTTTGCCTATAATTGTAGGCCAGAGCCCTCCAACTGTTATTCCATTTGGCTACACATTCATGCATACACTGCAACTAACATCTAGTTAGATGAAGCCATCTACACAGGTGTTGACATCATGGACACTGTCGCAGTAGTAGTAGGTCACGTTCCTGGAGATAGCCAAAACAATTTCATAGATGGTGCCTCCATCTTCAAAAGTGACATTAACCTCTAGATAGCCTCCATCTCTTGTGTTACTTGTACTTGGTCCCAAGGAGACCATTATGTTGTATAGGACAACGTAATATTCCTGATTAATTTCTTCATTATGTTTATTTAATTTCTTAACATTGTTTATATTTATTGGTTAATTAGGCTTCTCCTAACCGAGGAACCGGTAGGCATCATACACCATATCATTATAAGCAAGTATAAAGGTGTATGGCCTACATGGAAAAGCATTCTAGAGCCCACCCACAAAATGCTATATGTGGAGTTTAGGGTAAAATTTCAATACTTCATTTATCATTTAAATTTCTTTTTTTTTTAAATTATTCACTAACTATTTTGGTGTGTTCCTTATTTTTTAATTGTAGAAGTATTGGAAGTGGAACCCTTCTTATGAGAGGAACATGTGGAAGAACTTCAACCAAAAGGGTTCCAACAAAATGAAAGATATGATGGATAAAGTGTGTAAGAAGAGACCTACTCAGCCTAGTTGGAGCGAGGCTGAGAAGTGGGAAGGATTCTTAAGTATTAGGAGGGCCCTAAATTCAAGTCCAAGTCCGAGCAAAATAAGACGAACAGAGCCTCAGATGCAGCTAGATAGGTTCTTCCCTACACATAGATAGATCCATCCCTATATCAAAGCATCGATTGTGCGCGGTAATGTTATTTTAAGTCAATGTTATTTATGCCATTTTAACTTAATGTTATTTATGTCCATAAAAGTTTTCATATTGTGTAGATACATGAGAATGTGGTTGAGTCACGTTTAGACAGCCTGCTTCGTTGCACCTATATCTAGAAGACCAACCAGTGGGTCTTGCCTTAAGTTGCATAGTCCCATGTAAGCAACTTATTTTAACTTGCATTTTTATTATTAATGTATTGTATATTTGGTAGTAAAAATATTACATTAATTTATGATATCAAATTATTAATTATTTCAATTTGCAATAGAATTTTAACAAAAGAAAGAAGGACTTAGCCCAAACTCAGGCTCAGAGAAGTGAGAGCTCTAAGGACATAGTTGGTGATTTGGCGGGGCCATTTGGTCATGATTTATGTATGGACATTGTTAGTGGGACCAATGTAATACCCCACATTTTCTAAAATTAATGTTGGTAACAAAATAGGGAAATTAAAAATTTTGAGGAATTCAAAATTATAGATCTAGAGCCATAAGAGACCCAGATGTAGTGGAAATAAACTATATAAAATTTTAGAAATATTTTGGAGATCAAATTACTATCATGAATGTTCAAAGAACAAAATTTATATATTTGAGATTTAATTTCTAAAAAAATTTAGGAATATTGAAACTAGGGTTGTGAATATCAAATGAGCACATAATTAGAGCCGTTACAAAGGTATTTAATTTAACTAATTTGTATTAAAATTTCATGATCATTGGTGATTGGTAAGTGCATTAAATTTGAGATCAAAAAGGAAAAAATAGGAAAATTACTAAAAAGAGAAATGGTCAACTTATAGTTATTGGGAAGTTGACATATTTTTCCCATTTTGCTCCTCCCTTTGTCAATTTCTCTTATTCTTCTTTGGCTTTCTAAACTGTGCAAGTCATGCAACATCTTCTCTAAGTCTAGCACTTTCTCTCTACCTTTACTCTGTCTCTCATCGAGTAAACTCACTAACTTTTCTTATAATTTTCTCAAATTTTTATTACTGAATCCTTTCTTCTTCCTCTTAATTTTAATATCAAATTTTGAGCTCAACCCACAATTATGCTCATAGAAACCCAATAGTTTTGCTCTTATGATTTGAATCAAAATTTGAACTAGATTTGTGTGATTCAAATCAATCTTTCCTACTCTATTTTTTTTATTCCAATCGTGATCTTGATCAAGTTTAAATTTGAAATTCTGGACTAATTGCACATTTTGGTGAGCAAACTCCCATTTTAAACTAATCTCCTTTAAATCGAATCAAAGTTTTTCAATGATTCTGCTTGCGATTCTGATCGCACCACTAGAAATTTTTACATTGTTTGGCACAATTTCACTTTTCTCTTTAACCTATGTTACATTCTTTTTAGCTCAATCTTATAAAGACCCTAATTAATTCTAGTACAACAATAAAGATGTCATAAAAAAGTTACTCATAAACTATAAAGTATGGTTGTGATTGATAAAGTGTGTGATTGTTATAATACAATTATTGTGAGTAATTTGGTTGTGTGAAATGTGATAGCGTTCATGAAATATGGAATGGAGTATAACCCCATAGATAATGATGGAATGTGATAATGTGAAATTATTA
This sequence comes from Saraca asoca, assembly GCA_026873985.1. Lineage (NCBI taxonomy): Eukaryota > Viridiplantae > Streptophyta > Magnoliopsida > Fabales > Fabaceae > Saraca > Saraca asoca. The sequence goes on from JANHAO010006605.1 coordinate 3,508, forward strand.
AGGCATGATGGGAATAATGAATCGAATCCTTGATCTGTGCATTCTAAAATGATAAGTGGGATAAGGTTGGCTTAGAGGGATAAGGCTGGATTTGTGTGGGATAAGGCTAGACCAGAGTAACAAGGAGATTTATGATTTATTATTGACTAATGTTTGACTTGTTTATATTGCCATATGAAATATTGAGATGTGATATTATGAGATTGGAATACATAATGAACCAAAAATGGTAATTTGTGGCTATGAAAGCCTGACTCAGCATAATGCATTAGAAAGATTGTGATGTGAACATCCTCATGGATGGATCTTTGTTATTCAATATTTTCTTATGAAATTTGCATGAGAAATGGCTATCTAGTTAAGGTATGATTGCTTGTATATACATATGTATCTTTTGTTGTTTAATGAGTTCATAAGTTTGGTATATTTTATTCACTGAGCCCTAGACTCGTTCTTTTGTGGATTGTTTTTCAAATTCTCAAGACATTGTCACCAATCCTACCCTGCAAAATAAGAATGGATAATAACCTAATGGAAATCACTACTGACACTCACACCACCCTAGTCTCAGGCCCTTTAGGATCATATCAAATAAACATCCATTATACTATCATCTTGAATTTGGCAGGATGCGAAGTTCTCCATGATGTTGAGATCATTTCACTGGAACCACCCAATGTACTCTTAATGATGGCCATTGGATGGTTTAACCTTTAAAAGGTCTACTAGCAATGCTTAAACACTTTTGCTACCCTTTTTTGGAAAACTTATAAATAGAAGTGCCACAGGGTTTTGTTAGGTTAACCTATGCTTTTGATGTTGTAGTAAGACATAGGTTAATCTAACTTCTTTTGAATGCTCTGTTTAAGAAGTACATAAGGTAGTTTGGAATGGTTCCTAGTTGTTTAGTGAATGTTGAAAATATTTTATCTATGAACAATTTGTAAGAATTTGGTACAATATAGCAATATTGGCATTAGCCTATTGGGTGATGCAAGTATAAATTATATAGTGTATGTATATTCTATGAGCATCCCTATCTTGTCTAAGTTTGCTATATTCTAATTAGTCAATGAGATTCAAATAATTATCACTAAGAAAATACTAAGAAGACTATAGCAAGAATAAGTGATAAAGGCTAGTGAATATCCAAATAATGAGTGATATTCACGCCGTTCATGATTAGGTTTTTAGGTCATGACAATGAAGAAGGGATGGGTTTACGGTTTCGGGTCCGAGGCCACAATGGGGATGGCTATATCAACTATTGCAACTCACTCTGACAGCACGTCACATGCTATGTTGGATTAGCTTATGCATGCTATGACTGTGATGCACAACAAATGATTCAATTATTTGCTCAGACAGAGCATGTCATGACTCAATAATAACAGTAGAGTTAAACTCCACCATTGTCTCCTCCTCCATCTTGTCCTCATTTATACTACTATTAGCCTCCTACCTACTACTAGTCACCTCCTTCCTACATGTATCCTCCACTGCCACCATAGCCATCCTAACTGATGGTTTAACTACCACCAGTCAGAGGTCCTAGACAGTCACAGTAGCAAGACACCTAGGATCCAGAGATTGATGACCAATTTTTCTTCGATAATCTTGGATTGTAGTTATATTTTTATGTTTTTATTTGAATAATATGTTTCATACATTGATTCGAATAATACAATTTATGGATTATTTTACTAATTTTATATATTTATACCTATTCTTGTGCATTGCATTTTAGTTTTTTTTTATCATGATTAGATATTAATTTTTAGAAATTAAAGTTAAAAACTAAAAATTATATCAAATAAATTTTTAAATTTTTTTTGATGGATTTTAAATGAATTTGCAACTATTTTTAGATAGATTTTTCAAAGGATTTTCGATGGAGTTTCCAACAAATTTACCAATAGATTTCTTACATATTACTAATAAATATTTTGATAAAAAAAAGTAAAATAAAAAACAATAGTCTCAAAATCCATTGGTAATGAATTTTCAATGGAAAAAAATTTCTAACCATTGATTCCCAATGACCCTTTTTTGTCAAAAACTTGCCATTTTGGACATATTTTTCAGTTGGCTATTGTGCATTTTTTGGTTGTATTTCTTGGCATAGATTATCTGGTCATGCATGCCCTGTTTTGTATAACTTGACAGAGTAGCTTTGAATATGTCTAAGATTTTCTTTGTAATCTACATAGTAAAACCAAAACCTTGAATGCAACCATTTCCCATTCAAAATCATTAAATGTAGTTTGTAAAAATCATGAAAGTCATTTCTCATTCAAAATAAAAGTAATAAAATAATTTTGTGAGGTTAACTTCTTTTTCTTTTTTCCTTTTAAACAACCATATGGATCCTTCTTAGTATATTGAGAAAAGTATAAGAGGCAATACCCTTATGAAGGAAATGACCCTTATGTATAGTAGAGAAGAAAAGATGAAGGTTAACTTCAATTCTAAGGTTTAGGCTACTGGGGTTGTGGCTTCACAATATAAGAGTTATATTGGAATGTTGGCATGTACGTGAGTGCCAATCAATATGTTTGAAAGATTGTTTAAATTGTGGAGGAAGGCCACCATGATCCACAAGAGGTATAATAGTTTAATTTGAATATTTAATATATGAATATGTTATTATTTTTGTTACAAAAATTATGGTGTTGTTTTGTGATATATGGATATTTGATTTGCTATATATATATATATATATATATCTATTTTGCTATACTTTGGAGATACTAGTCCTTACACTTAAGCTGAAATTGACCAAATTCGATATTAGTGGGTAAGATTTCTCCTATCCAATTGTGATAAAGACCAATAGGAAAGTTGTAATATTATCTTTTTTGCAGTTGTAGTGAATTATATTGTACATCTATTTTGCTATATTGTAATCATGTGTTGTAAAGTTATAATGAATTACTCTCTTTTTTTTAAAAAAAAAAGTTAAAAGAAAAGATGTCGATTTTTTAACACTAATCGACATTGTTAATGATTTACACATCAATTTCAAAATAATGATTGGCATCTAAAATGAAAATTATGACATTTAGATGCTTTTTTTTTTTTAAAAAGAAAAGACTAGTTTTTGTATATTCAGATTTATATATTACTGATTAATATATTAGAGATTTTTATTTTGTTAAAACTCGAATTATTTTGCCTCATTTTGTCTATAAATAAAATTTATTATTTGACTATTAATTTTTTATATTCTAAAATCAAATAATTCCATTTTACAAAGATTATGTACAAAATATTCAATAATCTAATACTATGAAATTGGACAAAATAATTCAAGAATTTAATCATATGACCTAATGGACAAAAATAATTCAAAAAATAATTAGCCTTTGAGCAATTTATTTATGAAAATTGTAATATTATCTAAGAAAACAAAAATAGACAAAAATAAATTCCAAAAAAAAATAAAAGATTCGGTGATTGGAATAATGAAAATTAAGACATCGATTTCAACTAAACAACTGATGTAGAACTTCTTCCATTTATATAGAAGTTTTCACACATCTAACCATTACTCTTGCTCTCTTTAGGGTTTGATATTGTAGCTCTCTCCCTCTATATCTTCAGTGATTCAAAGGCACTCTAACTCTCTCACTTTCACTCCCTCGTTGACCATAAAGCAGAGTTCATTCTTACTCTCTTTTTCTTAGTGATTTGAACTAATCTTCTTTGTCTCTCTCTCTGTCTCTCTTGGTGGTTTCTAGGTAACAAATGCTTTACTTTTTGAATTTTATTATAGTTAGAATATAAAAATGCCTTAATACATTTCTAGCGCAGGATATGGCTAACTTGTTTTCAAATACGTTTAGGATTATAAAATTGTAATTTTATCTTTAATTTGTACATCGCAAATAAAGTCTAATTGATTTAATTTTGTAATAAAAATTTAATATGTATTTGATTTAATTTATTAACAGAAGTCGAACTTGTTTTTTAATTTTGTTCAATTTTGGATAGTCATGAATCATAGGTGGAAGTCTGCTGATTGGTTGAGCGAAGAATATGCAAATGGGTTAAGGAATTTATTAGATTTGTTGTTGATTAACATGTTGTAAATATTAATGAGCTAATTGGGTGTCCTTGTATGAGATGTTGTCTTAAGAAAGTGAAAGGTGAGGAAGTAAGAGACCATTTATTTATTCATAGCATTGATAAAAAGTATACATGATGGATATGACACAGTGAAAGTGAATTGTCTAGTATATCTAGTAGTCATCAAGACAAGGGATAGTAATAGAATGATGAAATTTTTGTAGGTCTACATCATTGATTGGAAGATATGATGCATGATGTTGTTGAAGCAAATTTTGTTGACTGGCCACATCTTCTTAAAAGTTTGTTAAGTGATATAGAAAAGCCTTAGTATCTTGGTTGTACTAAATTTATATGGTTGTTTGCTGTGTTGAAATTATCTAACTTGAAAATGAGGAATGGGTAGAGTGACAAGAGTTTCATGACCTTACTTGAAGTATTGAAAGATATGCTTCCAGATCCTATTTCTGAGGCTATGAAAATATTGTGCCTGATAGGTATGGAGTATAAGAAGATACATGCTTGCCCTAATGATTGCATATTTATCGAAATGAGTACAAAAGTTTACATCAATGTCCAAAATATGGGGCATCACCTTACAAATTAAAGAAGAATGATGTTGTGAAAAATAAAGGGCATTTAGCTAAGGTGTTATAGTATCTTCAAATAATACCAAGGTTTAAAAACATTTTTGTTAATGTAAGAGATGCCAAGAACTTAACATGGCATGAAAATTGGATTATTTCTAATGACAAGCTTTGACATTCAGCTGATTCTCTTCAATACAAAACACTTGATTCATTATTCCCTAAATTTAGCAATGAAGCAAGAAACCTTAGGCTTGGACTTTGTATAGATGGAATGAACAATCATGGCAACCTGAGCAGCAAACATAGCACATAGCCTATTTTGTTGGTAATTTATAATCTACCTCCTTGGTTAAGTATGAAGCATAAGTATATAATGTTGTCATTGATGATTTGAAGCCCCAAACAACCAAAAAATGATATAGATGTCTTTTTTACACTGGTTATTGGAGACTTGAGGATGATGTGAGATAAAGGTGTGTCAATGTTTGACACACATTATCAAAAGTCTTTTTAGTTGCATGCTTTGCTATTTTGCATAATAAATAACTTCTTAACTTAAAGAAACTTGTCTGGATACAGTGTCAAATGTTATAAAGTATACCCTCTTTATGAGAATGATACATCTTCTTATCAACTTAAGCATGGAAAGAAGATGGTGTATCTTGGTTATTGGAAATTTCTTATCCAGTTCCACCATTATTGTAGGAAAAGAAAGGCTTCAATGGGTTACCAAAGGAGAGAAAAGGCCTAATGCCATTAACTGGGGACTAGGTTTATGAACAGATGAAAAATATTGATGTCAGTTTTGGCAAACCCTATACATTTGTTAGTTATAAGATTTCATGGAAAAAGAGGTCCATATTCTTTGATTTTTCACACTGGTAAATCTTGTTTGTGAGATATAATATTGATGTGATGTATATGGAGAAAAATATCTGTGATAGTCTCATTGGAACACTTTTGAACGTACTAGGTAAGATCAAGGATGGAGTCAAAGCTAGACTAGATTTGGTTGAAATAGGAAAAAAAAAAGGAAATAGCACAAGAGAAGAAGGGTCAACATATGTATTTGCCTCTAGCTTGTCATACTATTTATAAGAAGCAGAAAATATGTTACATGATGTTAAGGTGTAGCAGAGGTATTCTTCAAATATCAGAGGCCTTGTTTTAATGAAAGATTTAAAATTAGTCAATTTGAAATCTTATGATTATCACGTTTTGATGCAGCAATTGTTACCTGTGCCTATCCAATTAACATTGTCTAAACATGTGAGACAAGCTATTACTAGATTCTCTTTTTCTTCAATTCAATATGTAACAAAGTCATTGACCCTAAGAAATTGGATTATTTGTAAAGGGAAGTTATTGTTACGTTGTGTCAACTTGAGATGTGTTTTCCATCTTCCTTTTATGACATCATGGTGTATTTAGTAGTTCATTTGGTGAGAGAGATAAAACTTTATGGATTGGTTTATTTAAGGTGAATGTACCCCGTTTGAGTGATATATGAAAATCTTAAAAGGGTATGTGAGGAATTGACATTAACTTGAAGGATGTATTATTGAAGGCTATACAATTAAAGTGGTTGTTAAGTTATACAGTGAATACTTATCAAATGAAGAAGCTATCAGAGTTCCTAGGTCTCGTCATGAGGAAAGAATTACAAGTAAAGGTATACTGGGGACTCAAGTGGTGAGCATCACTCGTGAAATGTGGTTACAAACACACCTTTACATCCTACATAATAGTGAAGAAGTGGATTCTTACTTGGATAAGCATTTGATCCTTACAAAAGAGCATAATCATTGAAAGAATGAATAATCGGTACAAACTAAGACTATAAGATGGTTAGCCCATGGACCTCTTATGGAGGCCTTATCTTATTATGGATATGATATTAATAGGTATTCATTCTACACAAAGGGACATGATGACAGGAGTATTATGCAAAATAGTGGAGTTACTTTGGTGGCTTAGTCAATGCATGTTTCTAGTTCCAAAGAAAAAATCTTATATATATGAATATGCCATATTACAGGATCATTAAAGACACATGGGAGCTTAATTACATCAAATTTAGGGTGCTTGTATTTTAATGTAAATAGGTTGAGAGTAACAATGACATTCGAGTCAATGAGTTAGGATTCACAAGGGTTATAAGGGGAAACCATTTATAATGGTATTCCAAGCAAAATAGGTTTTTTATATCATAGACCTGACTGATAAGAAGTGGTTTGTAGTTTTTCAAGGGAAGGGATAGATTGCTCGTGATAGGGATGAAGAAGAGAAAGTATTAATATTGAGGAGATCCCTTCTTTCTCTTCAGGACTACCTCCAATGAATGACAAAGGAAACATGGAGGAGTTCTATGTCCAAGATGTTCATAGTGAAGGGATGTGGGTTAAAGATCCTCCTAAAGAAAAAAATTAGGAAAAATTGAAGGTAATTAATTGTGTTTATTGGCAACTATATAATTTTAACTTTAGATGCTTATACTTGATACATTATATGTTAATTGTTTATAAGCAACTAACTGTATAATATTTAGTTTAGATACTTATACTTGATTATGTGTTTATAAAAATTAAGATGACTTGATAATAAAATTGTTTGATTTTAGTGGAGCAGAAACTACCTCATGAAGGAATTCAATCATCTGGTAATAATTTACAATCCGATAGCCTCTTGAATGGTTTGCTTATATGAAATACATATATAATTTTCCTAATTTCATAAGAAAATAAAATTCAGTCTTTCAAGTAAATTGAATCTTGAATTCTATAAATAAAAATGTAGCGTTAACTTATATAGATGGACCTGGTAACACTTGAAATTTTTTACCTGAAGCTCTCACCAATGTCAAAAATTGTATTACAGGACATGACAACAATTGAAATTTCTTTTACGTAATTGATTATGTTTTGTATATGTAGGCAACTCTATAATTTTTAGTTTAAATGCCTATACTCAATATATAATGTGTTTATTGTATTAATGTATATTCTTATCTGAATTGTATATATATATATATATATAATAATACAGCTTAGACTAATATATGGATGGACACGTATGGCAACACTTCAAATATTTCTTACCTAAAGCTATCATCAATATCAAAAATTGCATGATTAGAGAAGGCTTAACTAAAGGAATAGTATAATTGAGAAAATTTAGTAAGAAAGTAAATAAAATATTATATAAACTTGTTAAAATGACAAGTTTGATTTTAATTTAGTTATTGTTGACACAAAAATCCGATCAACTAGTTTAAGTGCAATGTTACTCCTAACTGCAAGTAGAATGTGGCAGAAAGCAAAAGAGAAAGACAGAAGAAGAGAAGAGAGACAACAAACACTAGGAGTTTATCGTGGTTCGACTAAAGCCAAGTTAGCCCCTACATCCACATTGGTCTTTGTTTGTTCACTAAAAGATTGTTTTACAGAGTTTGGATACAACTATAGTATTTTCTCACCGTGTATAGTGCTCTCTTTGTATTCTGGCAGAGTTTTTGCATGTAAGATTTTTCTCCTTTTCTTACGATGACCTCTCCTTCCTATTTATAGAATGGGGTGGGTTACAAGTGTAATTTTACAAACAACAGAATGATTATTTTTGCCACTGTGGGCATTTAATGTTTGGTGTCGAGTAATTAATGCTGGGCAAATCATTACTGGACTTCTGGGGAGCTGATGTGTAGCTTTGGAGGCTAAGCTATTAGTTGGAGACATATGCCTTGGATTGCTAACTGGGCTCCGTAGGTGTATCTGATTTTGATGGATGAGCTAGAAGATAAGTGAGTTGGATGCTTTGGTCGACTTCGCTGTCCTCACTTAGTCATTCTCCTCGAGGACAGTAGGCTTCTTAGTGACAGGTTGAGAGCCCTCTCACCAAGCCGCATCCCCTGCTGTGACATTGAGTAATGCTTTCAGCTCATGCTCGATGACTTGGGGTCCTCGTTGAGCAACCTTGATCCTCCAATCTGGGCCTCCCTCTAATTAGCTGAGCCTCCTTTTGGACCTAGGCTGGCTGAATCTATGTTTCCAAAAAATGCCCATAGCATAAGCCCTCCAACTCTTGACTCGCTTTACGGGATAGGAGTTTCAACTGGTAGTCAAAGTCTTTGTCTGTAATCTGCAGCATGGCTAAGTCCTTGTGCCCAGACTGCCATGTTGTCATTTCTATCTTTCAGGCTATCATTCCCCTTGCTTTAGACCATACTTCTCATTATGTGTGGTTCTTAGCCGTTAACGTAGCAACCTCATTTTCCCTGGATCGTCCAATCTAGAATAACCGAATGTCCTTTAGGTCATCTGGTGAACCCAAACTAGTTTATAAAGCCTATGAAGCTCCCCTTGCTTCTTCATGAGATTGCCTGATGGATGCTTTAGTTAAGCCCTTTGTGCCTTTAGTAGTTTGACTTCTGGTGAAACTCTTCGGGGTGTGTATGGTCCATTGCAGAGGTTTTGGGGGTGTGAATAGCTCGTTGCATATGGCTTCCTTGGATAACTTCTCTTGTTGGCTCCTAGGAAGTCTTGTATTATTCTTGAATTATTTCTTCACGGCCATTCCGTGAAGTTTAGCCTTGCTAGCCGGATTCCTGACTCCTTTTTGGATTGCACTAGGTTTGAGTTAGGAAAGGAATTGTTAGCTAAGAAAGGCTATAAGCAGAAGTAGTCATGTCTGTTCAGGCTTCATCTGATGGAAGTTTGTCTCCTGGAAGCTAGCTTTCTTTTCCCTGGTGGGAGTGTAGACTTTAAACCATTGTTTTATGCTTGTGTATCAACTTTTTTGATGCAAATTTGCCTCGTTGAGGGAGGTCTTTTAATAAAGCTTTGAGCATTATGTTTGTACTCTTTGTCTTTCCAAGTTCGTTGCATGGAAGGTTTAATTAGTTATTGTTGGCAACATAACTTACTCCTACAAAGTCATAACTCTGTAATTGTTATGCAAAGTGTTTAACAAAATAATTAACCCTTGTTGTAAGAATAAAATTCTAGCCAATCATCTTAAATCAATAAATTTCAGTTTAAAGGATATTTGTTGTATAACCAATCAGTCGTGCCTGCTTGCAGAAGATTTTTGTGCATAGCTAGCACTTCTTGGATGCGAGGTCTTGAAGTTGCTCGTGCAAGGTTTTTATATGTGGAGCACTCCTTGGACGTGGCTCATGTAAGATTTTTATGTGTGGCTAGCACTTCTTGGACACGTCATCTTGGGATTGTCCACACAAGATTTTTATTCGTGAAACGCTTCATGGACGTGGCTCACGCAAGATTTTTGTGCGTGACTAGCATTTCTTGGATGTGAGGTCTTGAGATGTCTGTGCAAGATTTTTGTCCGTAAAGCACTTCTTGGACGTAGCTCGTGCAAGATTTTTGTGCATGGGTAGCACTTCTTGGACGTGAGGTCTTGAGATTGTCCATGAAAGATTTTTGTGCATGAAGCACTTCTTAGACATGGCTCGTGCAAGATTTTTGTGCATGACTAGGCCTTCTTGAATGCGAGGTCTTGAGATTGTCTGCACAATATTTTTGTTTGTGAAGCACTTCTTGGATGTAGCTCATACAAGATTTTTGTGCATAGCTAGCATTTCTTAGACACGAGGTCTTGAGATTGTCTGCGCAAGATTTTTATGCGTGAAGCACTTCTTGGATGTGGCTCGTGCAAGATTTTTGTGCATGGCTAGCACTTTTTGGACGTGAGGTCTTGAGATGTTGTCACAGTCCAGTGCTGAGCGACTTGCCACCCCAATGAGTCATTTGGTGCTCCCGCTCGTCTCACATATGGCTCTTCGATTCCTAATAGTGACTGGTAATAATTGCTCCTGATTTTGGTGTGTGTGTGCTATGTCATTATGAGCTGGCTGTTGTCCTCCCTGGATCATTGGATCATGGGTAACTGACAGCCCTTTTGATCCAACAGTGGGACTGTGCCCCTTTATAAATTGAGAGTGTCTTCTTTCTCCCTCTCAATTTACCATTTGAAAACTTCCAGAGTTTCAGTGTTCTTTACTCATCTGCTTCCTCAGTTGTTGTGATAGTTTTTCCATCGCCAGTTTCTACTGCTTTCTGTCCGTTCTTCCGGCTATCACCTAAGCTTTCTAAACCTTTCATCACCATAGACCACGGTACGTTCCCTCTAGCTTTGCATTTTTTCTATGTTTTCTTCCTTTGTAGGAAATAAGGGACTTGATGACTAGTTAGGAGACGATGACATCGATAGTTAGAAATGATTTAGATGCTTAGCTTTGTTTGAAATAGAATGGTTGGGCTGCTAATAGGCTTTAGGATTTCAGACATCAATTTTAGTCTTTTGAGGTTCTGCAATTTGGCCAGAGGTCCCCTCCGTTTGCCAAAGTTCAGGTTGTCAATATGGTGACATAGGGTGTGCATGGCCTGCAGTGTAGAGGGTTGTTAGCCTTAGTCTTCGGTATGATTTGCTCTTAATGACCTGACCAACCTTTCTTTCTTTGTGTAGATAGGAGCAGGTCATGCACGTCACTGCCATATAATTAGGAGTGAAGACGATGAACCTGACTCATCCCAGAGTGTGGGGATCGTACAACATACTGACGAAGTGACCTCGAGTGGAAGAGAGGTCATTACGGATATAAGCACTTGTCCAGGACACACCGAGGGTTGAAAGGCCGCTACGGGCCAACGTCTTGACCTTCACATATTCAAGTTGCATTCTTCAATTGTGCGTCTTTGCAATGTCCAAACTGCAATTCAATTGTGCCGGATCCCTAAGGGGTGCAGTGCTATGGTTCCCACTCCAGATGATTATGCTCCTCATCCTCTTCGGGGCTTTATAGCTATCGTTCTTCCACACCTCACAACAGGATTACGATTCCCCATGCAACCCTTCATTGTTAATTTTTTGAACAAAATAAAACTCTGTCCATTTCAACTTTCATCAAATTCTTATACTTCACTTATCTCATTAGCCTTTATCCACATGGGTAATAGTTTTCCTCCACCGTCACCCAAAACTTTGTGTTATTTGTATGATCTTAGGTGCACAAATTCGGAGGATGGGCTTTACTACCTTTTGACTATGTAGATGACGTATAAGAGCATCTTGCTGAAGGGGGATGCTAGGGGGAAGTTAAACATGAGGTGCTATAAGTTGTGTTGGTTCTACACCTTGTGCCCCTTGTTGCGCTACCTTAAGAATTTTGATTTTGTTCTTACTCCGAGTAGGTGGACTAGGTGTGAGTAGACTTGACAACTTCTTTGATATTTGCCTCTGATTCTGACCTTTGCTTGATTTTGCAAATGGGATCAGTAAGTAGCCAATGCTTGGGGCCAAGGAGTTGGGAGACTTAGATCAGTTTGTGACGTCTGAGGACCTCGAGAATGACTTCCAATTTGACAAAAGCCTCTTTTGTTATTACAAGCTTGCCCCGACGTAGGGTATTGAGGTCACCAAGGAGGTAGGAATTCATCAATTGATGGAGGTTAGGCCCACGAACTTCGACAACTACAACAAAGTGTTGGAGTTGATCCTCAGGATACCCCCTTTGGACAGCGAGGATGAGGCACCTCCAGCTTGCGAGGTCGATCCGGCTCCGATCATTATAGAATAGCCCCCATCCCCTGAAGGTGAAGCGACTCCAGTCATTGTGGATCAACTAGCAACTTCTGTTGCGATCCTTTCACCAAAACTAGTCCCTAAACAGCAACTTGAGGAGGCGATCGCAGCCGATGTTGCCACTTCTTCTAGCCCTCCCTGCAAGAAGTAGAAGGTCGTCAAAGGAATAAAGAAGGTGACACCTCACAAACAAGTAGTGTTGGAGACTGAGAGTGCGAGGCCATTGCCTGAGCTCGACTCTAAGATTGAAGGGTATGCTCAGACCTTTGTTAAGAACCTGAGCACAATCTTGGGATACGATGACAAAGTTAGTGTGCTGGAAGTCGAGGACTTCACTATAGGGAGGCTAGTAGGGTTTGCAGCTAGCCACGGCTTGGTGGTAAGACTGTGGACGAGCTGGCAGTTCAAATTGCTGAGGCACTAGAGCTCAGGGAGAAGGTTAAAGAGTTAGACACTACTTTATCTCACGAGGATGAGCATCACAAGACTACTGAGATAAACTTTGGCCTTGCCACCAACGACCTGAACAAGGTGAGAATAGAGCTAGATAAAGTCCAATCACGGGTGCAGTTAGCAATGAAAGTGGCTGACACCACCAAGCAAAATGCAAAATTCACAAACCAATGAGCCGAGGCTGCCACCGGAGAATTAGAGGTACTGAAGAGAGAACTTCAACTCACCAAAGAAGAGGCATCTAAGATCAAAGCAAAAACATCCTCGTTGGTGACAGAAACAATAAGGGAAATGAGGACTAAAACTTGTACTTTTTTTTTCTACACTTTGTGGGAGAGACATTTAGAGCTGGATTTCTCCTTCTTCAGTCCCTAAGCCCTCAAAGCTGTGGATCACTGGAAAAGAAGAGCTGCAAGGAAAGGATAAGGTGCTGGGGTTGAAGTTCCTCCTACCAAAGTCGTCATTCAAAAAAAAGGTATCTCTCAGGTCGCTAATGCTATTATGGTGGTTGGAGTTCCTAGTGCCCCGACTTTTGACCCTCAACCTGATGAAAGCTTAGCTCTCGAGGCTCCGGCCTCTTAGGATATGAACTTTGTAACTTTGTTTTTTCTTTATTTCCAAGACTTATAACAAACTTTGCAGACAATCTGTACGAAATGACTTTATTGTGATGGAAGTCGAATACATTTCTATTCATTACTTTCACACTTGAATGTGCAAACTTGTTTGCTTATAAGAATTTGACATGCCATATCAACTACTACTATGTTGCATAATACATAACTTTACATAGAACTCTCTCCTCCAATCTTATTCCATAAAGAATTCGAAGAATTATATACACGTTTATAATGGACTAACTCTTGTACACCAAGACACTTTTTGGTAATAACGGTGGAGGTGCTCGACATTCTAGGCTCAGGGGAACTCCGCTCTATTCATGTCTACCTGATGGTAGGCTCCATCACTCATGACTCTTTTAATAAGGTATGGACCTTCCCAGTTTGGTCCTAAAGTTCCTTCACTAGGTTTATGTGCCCCAAGAAGGATGAGACGCAGGACGAGATCACCAGGTTTAAACTTACAAGCTTGCACTCTACGATTGTAATACTTCATCACGCGTCACTGGTGAGCTACAATCCTGAGATTAGCTCTTTCTCTTGCTTTCTCCACAAGGTCCAGGTTTGTAGTACGCAACTACTCTTTGTCCTCTAGGTCGAAAGCAATTCTTCGCTGCATCTTGACCTTGGGTTCTACTGGGATCATTGCATCGCATCTATATACCATTGAAAAGAGGGTTTCCCCTATGGAGTTGCAAGGCGTGGTCCTCTAGGCCCATAGTACTGCCTACAATTTGTCCACCCAGGCTCTCTTCTTAACTTCTAACTTGGTTTTCAAGATCTTCTTGATGATCTTGTTGACAGCTTCTACTTGTCCATTGGCTTGCGGATGGTCTATAATTGTGAAACTTTTGATAATTTTGAGGTTGCTGTAGAACTTGATAATCTACTCACTAGTAAACTAAGTCTTGTTGTCGGTCACGATCTGGTGAGAGACTCTGAACCTATAGATAATGTTGTTCCACACAAACTTTTCAACCTTGGAAGATGATATCTTAACAAGTTCCTTCACCTCTGCCCACTTGGTGAAGTAGTTGATGGCTACTATTGCATACTTGCAATTTCCCCGAGCTTTAAGAAGTGGTTCGTTCAAGTCTATCTCCCGAATCTTGAACGACCACAGGCTAGTCATTTGCTTCAAGTAGGCTGGTGGAGCTCGTGGCACCTTTGTGAACCTCTAGCACTTATGACACCTCTTGACGAGGTCCATAGCATCTTGCTTCATGGTTGGCCAGTAGAATCCCTATCGAAGAGCCTTCTGTGCCAAGGATAGCCCCCAACATAGTTTCTGCAATGACCTACATGAATCTCTTCTAAGGGGGTGTTGCAATCCTTACCATTTATGCATCTTAGAAGTGGGCTTGTAAACCTTCTCTTATAAAGTATGTCATCACAAATGTAATATCTGGCTGCTCAAGCTCACAGACATCACACCTTGAATTTGTGTTCTGGTAACTTCTCATTTCGTAGGTAGTCCAAGATTGGATTGATCCAGGAGTTGGGTGCTCTGGCAATCGTAATCACAACATCTTGAGGCTCCATACTCGGGGATGGAAGGAGCTCTATTGGGATCATTTTAATGAGATTGAGATCGTTAATGGTGGACAGATAAGGTAAAGCATCAACATGCTCGTTTTGGGCTCTCGAAATCTGACTGATCTTGAATTGCTGGAAGGAGCCTAACAACTCTCGGACTCTTTGATGATAGCTCATCATCTTCTACCCTCGAGCTTGGTATTCACCCTTCACCTAGCAAACAATGAGTTGTGAGTCGCTAAAAATCTTTAATCTCTCGACGTGCACCTTCCTAGCCAATTGCAAACCTACCAACAAGGCCTCGTACTCAGCTTCATTGTTAGTGGCTTGAAAGCCAAACCTTAGAGCACAGAAGACCTTGTGTCCTTCTGGACTAATGAAGAGCATTCTTGCTCCGACCTTTTGGTTGCTGGATGACCCATCAATGTATAATTCCCACCATGAGGTCTCAGGAATCTCCACCTCTTCTTACATGGGTCAAGTGAATTCAACAATGAAATCAGCCAGTGCTTGTCCCTTGATGGCTGTTTTGGGCTTATATTCGATGTTGAGCTAAGCGAGCTCTATTGCCCACTTGAGCAGCCATCCTGAAGTGTCTGTCTTTTGTAGGACTTGTCTCAGTGGGAACTATATGAGGACCTTGACGCAGTGGGCTTGGAAATAGGGTTACAGCTTTCTCGAGGTGATGACTAGGTAGTAGGCGAGCTTTTCCATGGGTGAATATCTTATTTCGGTATCCAGCAGTCTTTTGCTTACATAATAGATGAAAAGTTGAGTTCCTACCTCTTCTCATGTTAAGGCCGCGCTCAAGGCATGCTAGGATACCCCTCAGTATATAGTCAGTCTCTCAACCTCTTTTGGTTTGGAAAGGAGAAGTGCTTATCCGAGGTACGACTTGAGTTTCTGAAAGCAACCTCGCACTTTGGGGTCCATTCGAGCTTCTTTGCCTTTTTAAGGATGTCAAAGAAGGGAACACATTTGTCCATTACTTTCAAAATGAATCTGCTAAGCACAGTGACCTAACTGTTTAAGCTTTGGACATCCTCTGAACTGATGGGAGAACGCATATCAAGGAATGCTTTAATTTTCTCTATGTTCACTTCGATCCCTCTATTATTGACTATGAAACCAAGGAATTTACCGGAGGCCACCCCGAATGCACATTTGTGTGGGTTCATCTTCATCTAATACCTTCTCAGGATTTGGAACATCTTATTTAGGTCACGGTTGTAATCGATAAGCTGTTTAGATTTTACCAACATGTCATCAATGTATACCTCCATGGTCTTGCCAATCTGCTCTCGAAACATCATGTTTACTAATCGTTAGTAGGTTGCCCCCGCATTCTTAAGCCCAAAGGGCATTATCTTATATCAGTACAAGTCGCGATCAGTATTAAATGAGGTATGCTCTTCGTCCTGCAAAGCTATTAGAATTTTATTGTATCCTGAGTAGGCATCCATGAAGTTGAGGAGTTCATGCCCTGCCGTCGCATCTACAAGCTAGTCTATTCTTGACAAAGGGAAACTATCTTTGGCATACATCTTATTAAGGTTAGTAAAATCAATACACATCCTCCACTTCCTATTCTTCTTCTTTACAAGGATAAGATTGGCCACCCAAGTGGGTAGTGCACTTCTCAGATGAAGTTGTTCGCTAAGAGCCTATCCACCTCTTCTTTGAGCATCACGTAGTGCTCGACGATCATTGGTCTTCTCTTTTGGCAAACTAGCTTGACCCCGGGGATCGATATTCAATTTATGCGATGTCACATTCGGGTTGATGTCCACCATGTCTTCATTGTTTTAGGTGAAAATGTTCACATTTGCCTTGAGAAAAACCATCAGTTGTACTTTCACATCGGGTGGCAGGCATTTCCCTAACTTGAGGCATCTTTCTTTGTCCTCCTTGCTTACTCGCACATCCTCAAGTTCTTCGACTGATTTGGTGGCTTGCTCAGTGTCCACCTCTCGAGGGTCAAGGTCATGACTAACCCCTTTTACGCTCACTGCCCAGGGTTCTCCTCCGGATATCACATTCACTTTCTTTCCTTGAACCCCAAGTTTAACTACGTTTTCATAGTAGTGCCACGCTACTTGCTTCTTCCCTCGTATGCATCCAACTCTGTTCTAGGTTGGGAATTTGATGGTAAGGGTCTTGGTTAACGCTACTATATCAAAATCATTCATGGCGGGTTGAAATTCACCAAAACATAGCAGAAAATTTTGCCTAAATCACTATTCACATAACCCAAATCACTCTAAATCAATCCATCATCTTACTATAACTTAAAAATAAAAGTTTTATGATAATCACATTCAAAACTTTTGTGGTCAGTCTTAGTCAGTGAATATTCTAAATAGTTTTGTACAAAAATACAAAAATTTCAGAAGAAACCAAACTGGCCATGAAATTGTTTAGTTATTATACCAACTAAACCAATCTGGTTTTGAAAAGAATTGATCATAATCAACATATTAGGCTAACATCCTACTCATTCTGATTTAGTTGTCTCACTCACATATATGATTGCATGTTATTACAGCATTTTCATCACACCAGCTTTGTTATGTTAATACGTCAAATAATAAAATTTATGAAATACAAAAGAAAAATGAGAAGCCATACAAACCAGGGCAGTCAAAAGCCTAATAATCATCATCCAAGTCATTGTCTAGTTCTTCTGTGAGCCAATCATCCAAATTTTCTTCAAGATGCCTAAATAATAATTAAGGTAACAATCTTTTAATATAAAAAAT
>JANHAO010006606.1:0-21130 GCA_026873985.1 Saraca asoca
TACATAGATATTTACTTGATATGATGAAATTATATTTTATTTGTTTTCAGCATATTGTTATTTCAAATGATAAATAAACTGAGGTCCTAAATCGATTCTAACTCTTTTGGTAATCCGATGGTCTGGTGGAGAAATAAGGGTGAGCTACCGAATATGTAAATATTCAATATACGGCTTAGTCTGGGGGAGGGATAAGGGTAGGCTATTGAATATGTAAATATTCGGCATGTGGATTGGTATGGGATAATTATGCTGTTGTGATTATCATTAGGAATTTTCCTTGGATTCCAGTTGGATGTATGATTAAATACATATTAAGTCTTCTTTTGTTTTGTTTTGTTATGTATATAATTATATTTATATTTATATTGATATACATGATTTTTTTAGGGTTATCTACTCACTAAGTTTCAATGAAACTTACTCCTTTCTTCTTCGTGTTTTTCAAACTCAGAAGAGATTTCTTCAATTACTCGACACCTTCTTGATTCCGGATCTACTCACCGATCAAGTAGATCACGTCCTATAGAGATTAAAGGTATATAAATGGTGTAATATCAGTAGTTGGATTAGCAGTTGTACATATGTGTTTTGTCTGGATGCCCAGTAGGACATAAATTATATAGTCTGGGCCACTGCGTTTTATTATAATGTTATATAGGTTGTGATAGGCATGTAGCTCTTGTTGTTGTACAGGCCTTTTGGCTATGTGTCCGAAAAATAGAGAAAATTCTATCGGATTTTTATTAGAATTTAATATTTAAATATTTCACTGTAAATTAAAAAAATAGTGAGTTATTAGTATGCTAATTGCATTGTAAGGCTTATTAGGGGTTTCCTGATGGAAGGGGATTCCTGATGGTGACCTTCTACGTCGGTCACATTCCATAGATTGGGACGTGATATATTTTCTATGTTGTTTATATTTATAGTAAGGAATTGGTTAATGTAAATACTTTCTAGGGTATCAAACACTTGGACAGGGTTTGAGAGGTAATATTGTCCTTCATTGGGTAATCCTACATCCATTCTAGGGAAAGGAAATCCTCACCTTCTGAAGGTTTAGTCAATGGTATAGCTGGTGTGGGTAGGGCCATTGGGTAAATATTGGAGTCTTCATTGATTTCAGTTCTCTTTACATCATAAGGATGATACTGTAAGGTCTCATTGTCATAAATGAGGTTGATAGCTCATTCATAAAACTCAATTAAATCCTTCACCAAGGACTTATATAGACTTTTATAAAGCTTTCCATCTTTGTAGAATCCTACAGAGATTGTTGCCAACATGGTTTCTTCATATGGGTTCTTTATCGAGTTAGCTTCAAGTCTGAACCTAGCAATATAATCCTTTAGCGACTTATGCTTACACTGGAAGATTATCGTGAAGTGGCAGGGGGCATGAGCTGCCTCTTCAATGCTCAATACTGGCTGATGAACTTTTGCTGACACTCTTCCCAGCTGTATATCGAGTGAGTAGGAAGGCTTCTGAACTATGCCCGAGGTACACCTCCTAGTGTAGCTAGGAAAACTCAGCATTTGACCAGAGAATCAATAATTTGCAAATCCACCTGAACATTGAATGCGTCTAGATGGTCATAAGGATCAGTGTCCCTATTGTATAAAGGAATCATGAAGACTTTGAGCTTGAGGGGGAGGGGCTGAGCCTCGATCTCTATGAAGAACGGTGACCTGTTCTCATAGCGAGCTCAATCATTGAGAGCTCGGAGACATTCTTCTAACTAGTTCATTTTTTTATATAATTCTTCTAGCAACAGGTCCCGTGCCCCAAATTGCTGGCCCAAAGATTGCTGATCCCTTTGACTCTCTCAGTCGTGAGAACAGTGACCTAGAGTTTGTTGTTGCAAGTAGCAACCTGAAGACTGATTGGCTCTACTTGAACATCCAGCTTGCTGTTGCTGGGGAATATCCTCAGGTGTAATGGCTTTATTCTGCCTTTGCAAACCCTAAGCTTGCATCCATGCTAGCGCGATGACTACTTTAGTCAATTCTACCATCATATTTTCTAGTCTTTCCTAACATTGAACCTAGGTTTGTGCTCCATTGGGGCCGATGGCAACAATGACAAGTTGAAAAGAGCTGGTTGAGGGCAAGTCAGAAGTAATGCCCATGACAGGAGGAGTGGAGGAGTCAGTCGTAAACACGCGACCTTCTGGGGTGTCAACTAATGCATTCAAAGCTCTGGGGCCTCTTCCTCATGCCATTGCAGCTACATAAGAGATCAACCAGAATATAAGAGATTAACCAAAGAGTGGATGAGTCCCCACAAACGATGGCAAAATGTTGACGGTAGATTTTGGTTCTGCCAGAATCCAGCCAACTAGAAGAGTTCTTATGGACTCAAACTATTTTTCGATTGTTGCAAATGGAGAATGAAGAGAAATAAGAGGAATAGCAGCAAATACACAAAAGGCTTTTGACGTGGTTCGGCCAAAATCGAGCAGCATCGATCCCTACATCCACTGTAATGTATTGATCTAAAGGAATTTCTATAGAATTTCAGTATGGCTATTTCGGCCCCCTTTATAGTGATCTCCTTTATCTTATTTGTAGAGGTTGATTAGGTTACAATGGTAATTACACGATTTGTATTTCTATTATATCAAAATAAATATACAAGACAGATTAAATTATTGCAAAATGACTTTTACAGACTGTCGGCTGATTTCTGATGTTTGCTTTCTGTGAGTGGGGCCAATGTGCTGCTTCCTGTAAATTGGTCCCACGAACAAAGTCTAAGAGGGTCGCTACGTCAGGGCTTTCCACAATGAGCTTTTGGCTGAGTGAAGTATAATGTCCGCGAGATGAGACTCTCGGTCACTGCTAGCCTCCAGTCAGCGAGGACGATGTTCACAAGCCCGCCTATGGCAATGTGAGCTCACGTATAGCAAGCTATCGGCTATGTGAGTCGAGTCTTATCCCCTAGCAAGCTGGAACTTCTGTCATGTTCTATATCTGCGTGGATAGCGATCTAGCGAGCTTGACTCTTTTCGTTCGAACTTGATCTACTGTCGAGTCTTTGTCAATCTATTTTACATAATTAGAAAACGCATACAACAATAACGTAGAAAATTCCTAACCCTCTAATCATGAAAAATTTCATCCGTTTCAACATTGCCCACCATTATATTTGGGTTCTCTCTTCTTCTTTTTTTATTTATAGACAGGTATCGCTATTTTTATGGTGATTTTGGAGACGTGCCATTTTCCTACTTAATTTAAGTACTGCAAATTTGAAAATTTTTTACGTTGTCCTTAATTGTCTGGCGCATATCATCTCTTCGTATCTGGTTGGATGGCTTCATGTTGCTTAATTCCAAAAGTTAACACATGTTGGAAAATCAATTTGCTTTGTCACATGAATCGTGTTTCAGAGGATTAAAATAATAGGCTCATGCCCTTAAATTGAAATCCCATTTTCTGGATATACCAGTCGTTTTGGCTGCAAAATCTAGTAAGATGTGCAACAGATGCATCATGTCATGTCAGACAATCAAAGCGATGCAGCTGCGTCATGGATGAGGGCAAGCTCAAAGAATGGGCAAAAAGGCCATTGCATACAACCAAGATTTCTCATAAAAAGTCTGGCTTGTTTAGACCAACAATATTTTTAAAAATAATTTTATTTATTTATATTTATAATTATAAAATATATATTTAATAATTATAGAATATTTAAATAATAAAAAATTATTTATTTAATATTACATATAAAAATATGATAAAAATAATATCTATTATTTTAAAAAATATATTTTTTAATGACAAAATATATAATGGTAAATAAATATTTTATTTATATATAAATAAATTAATAATTTTTTATAAAAAATATCTTTGGATAAAACAAACAAAACCCTAATATTAAAAAATGAGACATGTATAATATTTAGTCAATATTTTAGAAAATAGTCTTGCAGTATGTTCATTTTTCCTGAAACAGAAGTTAAGGTTGAAGGTAAAAACAAGGTAAAAGAGGAAGAAATGAGTTGTGTTATGCACATGCTCATCTTGTTTAAAATTTGATAAAATTTTAATTCAGATAGATTATGTATTATGGAAACAAATCACAAATAAATAATAAATAATACTGTAATTATCCTTGTTATTAATCCAGAAAAAAAAATATTATTCTTACAAGGACGAGTTCCAAAGATCTTTTATGCTCACATGTCAATATGTTAGGGGGACGATCACAGCTAAGAATCTTAGGGCAGCACTAGGATTATATGTTGATGGACGGTAAATATCCTTAATTAAAAAAATACTTGTATTAGTTGGATTCATCTTATTTTTGTCATTATTTATTATTTATTTGCTCCAACTATTGACGCCAAAAAGAAAAAAACAATAAATTGCCAAAAAAGACACGGCTTTGCTAAGTTCACCCTTGCAATGCATGAAACAAGCGCGTCAACAACTTTGATCGTCCACGTGTCCTATGCAGGTGGACACGTGGCACTTAGAGGCTGGCCCTAACATCGACCTGTGATTCAATGACACTCCCTCTTTTTCCTCTCGAGGTGTGAAATATCAGTCTCTGATATCCACCACCAGCTAAAGCTAATGGATACCCTCCTCCTCCACAGTCCGTCTTCAATGGCGAAACGACCTTGTCCATCTCAAAACCCTAGAATCCAAAACCTGAACCATGTTGACCATCTCCTCGAAGCTTTTCTGGGGCTTTCGGAATTCCCTGCTCTCTCTATTGATCTCTCTTTGGAGCGTCTTCTCGACTCATCACCCTCCGATGCCGATGAAGCCCTGCTCATCGATCACGCCCTCAAAATGGGTTCCATGCTCCTCGATGCAGCTAAAAATTCCTCCAGAAAGCGAGCTTCCAAGCACAATTCCCTTGCTTGGCCTCTCCCTCCTGACCTCACCATCAAAGTATGTCTGCGAATTATATTTTCTGATTGATTATATGCATCACTAGATTCTAATTTGAATTCTATAGGGTGCTTTTATTTATGGAAATATTTTCTTTCGCATGTCGGATGGCTCTTAATTTTAGGCTATTCCTCATCTTCCTTCCCCTCCTCCATTTTTCTGTGACTTTGATGATGTCACCTCGTTGTATTATTGTTTATGAGCATCTGTGTTGATTTTGGAGGCAACCGTACTTTTATGTATGTGATCGGCCTCGTGTAGGGGATTATTTGGCAAATGTAATTATGTTATGCATAGAATGCGGGTTATTACGACTATAGCTTGAAATCATTTTATTTTATTTCTTTATTCTGGTTAAATAGTCTTATGATATAAGAATATGAGTTTCTTTTTTCGTCGTAACGATGCCGGAAAAGTTATATGGAGGATACGCATGGTTCTCTGTTTGTCTTGTATCAAAAAATATAATTATACCTGATTAAAGGTACCGACACTTAAGTGCTTCAGTTTTTTGGAGAAAAATCGATCTTTACCATAATTTACCATCTAAAGTTACTTTTAAGACTTTTAAGTTTTATACGTGCTTCTGTCAGGAAGTGAGGTTTCTGCGTATTGATCCCATGTATGCACAGGTCTTTTCTATGCTTGATACCCAGAGTCTATGCTACACAGCTGCTACATGTTCATTGTTTAACAAATGTGCTAAGGATCCTATGTGCTATGAAAATCTTGATTTGACAACACTTGTTCCAAAGGTTAACAATGCAGTAGTTTCCACTATGATTCACCGGGCTGGAAAAGCCCTAAGGTAAGAACTTTTTAATCTCAGATTCTTTGTATGCTACACTTGTTTTGTTATCCTACGGAAACTCTGGTTAAATGCATAGTTGATGGTTATGAACTAATCACCCAATGAGCTGATAATAGGTCTAGTGAATTCCATGTTTGTTCAGCGAATAGATGAATTGTGTATTTGGTTGGATATAGATGATTTGATATGCTGGGCTCCCTCATTAACATTGGTGTCTACAGTTGACATGTCATTGATCTTTAATGAATTAATGATTTAGTTTCAGTTAAAAAGTGTTATAAAACAAGTTGTATAGTTCCATATGTTCTTTACCAAGTATAATTCATAAGTTTCATTGGTCATCATCTATTTCCCTATGTGCTGGATTCTTGGTTATTCATTATGATGCGATGCCTTTTTTCCTAATTATCTTTTCTAATTCATCTGTTTTGATTAAATAATAAGGTCCCTTAAGCTTGGAGTGGTACCTAGTCCTACTACTTCCCCTGGATCTTGTAACCCATTGGTTTATACCGTCAGAAACTCAATTGTGGATGTATCAAACTTTTCGTGGAATGATAAGAGATCTCGACAAGGAAGAGAATCATCCATTCTTACGAGATCCTGTTTAAGCCCTTTAGGTGGGGATGCTGGTGTTCCAGGGTATGCTAGTCTTGGACTTGAGAATTCATTACCTCTGAATTACTCATTTGTAATCAGTACTTGCATTTTCTCTTTGTAGGGCTCTTCTGAGGAAGCTCCACTTGTATAATATTGAAAGAATGGATCATGCATCTCTTTCTGGGGCTCTATCGGTCTGCCCTTCTCTCGTTGATCTAGAAATTGTTGGACTGTAAGTTAGTTTCCTTCACCTAGAATTCTCTCACTTATTTTCTTTATAGGCATTTTAATGATTAGTGAACATAAGAATATTTTTGCTTACATATCTTAACAAGAAGAAAATATTTCTTGGTTTAATGAGTTTGCTTTCTTCTTATCTGGAATTCTTAGTAGTTTCTATAAATTCCATCTGGCATTATTAGGCTGGGAATGCTCCTGGAACTTATTAACTTAGCTTGTGGCTACAGTCTTGGTTAGATAATCAGTTCTATTACTGTCATGGCCTTTTTATTATAATATTTGTTGTTTTCTTATTTTTAAGACTTATCATGCAGCATGAGTGGAGTAATCTTTATTTCCCTAATAAGCATACTCTGTGTATTAGTGTGTGTTACTTGACATAATTTCAACTAATTTCTAATGATATAAAAAAAAATGTTTTCAAATTATATTTCTATTGATTGATATGTTTCATTTTTTAACTGACAGTCATGTTGAATTGAGGCAAACATTAGTGTCAGTGAGTGCAAACTGTCACTTGATTGAGCGTTTGTTTTTTGAGTCTTCAAAAACAGGTATGGTATTTCTCAGTTGTATTTTGTTGTCTAAGGTTCTCTGTCTCTCTACTTATCCGTTCTTAATCATCAGGTAGAGATGACAGCTTGAAAACGCCAACCTGTAATGATCTAGTGAACAATTGTCCTCATCTAACTTCTTTGTCGCTTAGAGGGTTTAAGCTACATGATTGTAAAGTTCGCACACTGGTTAAGGTATGTTGATTGGCAATCTGTAGATTTCAGTTCTCAATGTGCCTTTGTCCCATCGATTTTGATAGTTTGTCTGGGGGGTTTTCTAAGTAATTTCGGGATACATAAATTGAATCTATTGAATTCATTCACATTTTTATTGCTGGCATGAGAACTTCATTTGTATGGATATGAGCTTTGTAACAGCGTATTTGGTGGCATGGAAATGCTTTTTTAGAGAAAGAAGTGGCAGAATTACCGCCTTGCATATTATTGATGTGCTATTTGAAATCACAATGTTATTTATTTCATTTGAATGGGGTAGACTTGCTTTTGAACTCAATGGCTTTATACCCCCTCCTTCCCTCTCTCTTTTAACATCCCTTTTTTTTTTTTGGCTATTGTATCTTATTCATGTGACGACATTAAAAGTTTGTATGACTGGTATCTCTGCAACTGGGGCTCATGAGGGCCATATTTCTAAATATTTTGTGCAGGGCCTTCGAAAACTAAAATATGTTGATTTTTCAACTTCTTATTCAATCACGGGAAACTTCTTAAGGTTAGCCATTTTAAATAAGAACTTAGAAGTCTCCTTGAGGTGTTATTCATGTGTTAAGATTGTCTCTTGCTTTGCGGAACTGTATTTTTCAGAAACCTAGGAAGCAGCAATGGTGGACATTTGCTTGAGGTGTTGATTTTAAGGGATTGCATGCATCTTAAAGAGGTGAGTATTGTGGCACATATTGTCTTGTTCTCTTCTTCCCAAACTGCACTATCTGAAACACTTGAAACCTCGTATGCAGATTGAAGTTGCCAGGTTATTGACAGCAATTCTTGCTGGGGATTTCAAATTCCTTGTACATCTTGTGGGTATATGTAAATACGTTATAATCTATACAAATTAATAAACATTCTACTGGATCCTTTGTTTTGGTTCTAGCTCTCACTGGTTACCTTCAAGCAGGACATATCCAATAGGGAAGGCTTAGCATCGGAGGGTGACTGGTATCACAGGTGCTACAGCTCAAGGTAATGAAATAATTGCAACCTTTTTTATGGCTTTCGATGTTAATATCTGTTTAATTACAAATTTTTTGCTTTATTTTGCAGTACCATGCCTATAAAGCAGGTATTGGAATCAAGGCCTGATATGTGCTTGCTTGCTGAGTATCCAGCAGAAGTAAGGTTAGTTAAATTTCCAATTTATTTTGCAGTTGAAGGATTTTATGAATTTTTTGTTCCTACATTTTGTGAATTTTTTGGTTTCTGGTTTTTGTTGCAGTTATATTGAGACATTTGATGTTGAGCTGAACAGTGAGATAAGTCTGCCATCATTTAGCAGCCATTCAGAGGGATCATTTTTTATGAGTACATCTGAAAGCAGCTATAATAGTGATCAGGGTAGTGGCAATGAGGATGGTCAAGATGCAAGCTATGTGATTTTTGAGGAAAGTTCAGATGAGATAGACATTCAGAGTTTTTAGGTGATGCTGGTCACTTGATGGCATTAATTGAGAATTGATGGAATTTAAGGATTTGGTACTCACTCTCTGCATGAGTGTGTGTTGAGAATGATGAATTGTCTTTCAAGAAGCATTTATATGGATAGGTTAGTTCGCTTTGTGGGTAGTGTGCACTGTTTCATTCATATGCGTCAACTAAGATATGGGTATTATGGGAAGCTTATCAAATAACAGACGAAATGTTTTGCTGAATGGCATGGCTGACTTCCTGTGACAAGTTGCATCTAGATTCTTGTCTTCGCATATTTATGATTCCAACCCTCTATATGAGGTGTCTGGAATTCTTTCATTCTCAGTGGACTGGTCATAATACTTTTTGCCACGTGATCTATCAAGATTGAATGATACAGCTTGATACATTAAATCAGTTCTTCTCTGCCCACAGCCAGTTTGCCTGAAAAAATTCTAACCTTTGTTAGATATGCCTTTGTCATCTCTTGCATCTCCTAATGTATGCTTTTTTCTTTTATCTTAGTAGTAGGGGAGCAGCAGTGGAAGCCGGATATGACAGGATATGGACTTGTGGGGACACTGTACTTTTCTTCAACTTAAGATGGTCCTTGTCTTCATCAAGTTAAGTAAACCTGCTATTTTCTTCGGGCGGGTTTCAGTGTTGGAGTTGGCGGAAATGTCAAAATACTGCCACATTGGGGGCTACTTATATTACTCATACACTCCGTCCTCCCAGCTTCCAAAATTTTTCATTTTATTTTCTTGTTCCGTATATTAATGGAAGAGATTGTAATTATGTATTTGTTTCATTTTATTGTATCTGGCTAAATATAAAAGCAAGATCTTTCCAGCAACTGTGTAATCAAGTTCTTCATCTTTCTTGTCTTTGTCTAGAAAACTCTGTAACGTAAAATATTTATGCATTTGGTGGGCAAAATTGTTCGTAGCACCTGTATAAGTCATGCCATCTTTATTTCAACATTCCAGATTTTTCTGTGTTGGGGATGCGTTAAACCGAGCGAGCTAGGCTCATGCCATTGACACAAACTTAAATTCAGTCAGGCAATCAGAATCTGTCCACCCTCCTTCCCCCACCCCCCCTTCCCCTTTATGTTTTTCATATTTCTCTTGAACAAAGTGCTATATTGATATGAATTACATCAAAATGAGAATAACTCTCCCTCTAACTGCCTCCCCTCAAATTCTTTCCGAGAAATTCCTATATTTTGGTTCTACCAGTCAATATGGATTGGTTCAAGTGGGTCCAAGAATTCAATAAGATTATGTGGCTCTTTAATGTCATAGGTTTAAATTTTCTTTAATACTAGTCATCCCATTTGATGAATGACCCTTTTTAAAAAGATTTATATCAAGTCTAGTTAGATTTTACAATAACATCTGAGTGAATTATCACCGTTATGGTGCAATATATATGATTATTGCACATGATTTTACCTAGTATGTCAAGCATAAGAAACAGATGGTTTAATTTTAGTAGACAACAATTTTTTATAATGTTCCGAGATAATTTGTATGGCAACTGCAATGGTTTAATTCTTATGATCTATCATATTTATGCATATAGGTTGAGTTAGTAAAATTATGTACATTGCATGTAACTAATTTCGTCGGCATTAAAAAGAGGATCTTTTACACCTCATTGTAATTTTATACGTTTCAAAAATATATGGGGTCATCTGCATAAAGGTTAAAATATGGGGGTATTTATGTGCGAGTGACCCTTTTCATTTTAAGTAAATCTTTATTAGCCACCAAATGTCTGGATCACTTAAAACCCTATGTACATTAGTATAATTTGTTTGATCTGTCTTGGACTCCAGATGCTCTGTCATCCGACAGGACACTGATAGTGTCATTTTATTGCAGAAGACATACGACGGAATATCATATATTTTCCAAATGGTGTAACATTAATTTACAGCAATAGCAAGTCTTGACGGTAGATTTCATTTAAATTAGATTTTTTTTTCCATCCACTCCTCACAAACTTGTATCCAAACAGAAACTAGCTTTTATCATTAAATTGTAAGTATCATTGACTATTAATTTCATCCTATAACACCTCTTCCTTTATTCGTTGTATTCTCCATTCT
Organism: Saraca asoca; assembly: GCA_026873985.1. Classification (NCBI taxonomy): domain Eukaryota; kingdom Viridiplantae; phylum Streptophyta; class Magnoliopsida; order Fabales; family Fabaceae; genus Saraca; species Saraca asoca. The sequence goes on from JANHAO010006606.1 coordinate 10,879, forward strand.
CCAGCGCCTTGGTTTTTTACTTAAACTTTATTCAATAATCTAACTTGATTTTTCTTATCTTTTATATTCAAGTAATAACACCGACAGGAGCATCAATAATAAGACCTAAGCAGGCTAATTTTGCAGTCAGTAGTAGTTATTAATATGCACATGCTGTAAATATTTCTTTTACGTATTCCCATCAACCACAGTCACTGTTCTTTTTATAGCTTCTTGGTACAAAACAAATTACCAAACATATTATTTATGTAAGCACCTATCAATTTATAGATTTACAAATTATTGATTTTGATGTTCTAAGCTAATGAGATATAGATATTTGGAAGCAATGTTGCATTATTTATTTACATAATATCCAATAGTTCTGATGAAATGACATTGGAACTTTATTCAATGGATTCTCTTTCTGGCCGTTTATGAAGTCTTGGATTATGGATATGATGCTGCAACCTTTGTAAGTTTCTGCAATGATTGAAGAATTCATGTATTTGTTTTGACAGGCAAGCGTGCCCCAAGTCCCTTTTCCTTGCTTATCTATCACACTTCTGCATACCCAGCCAGATATTTATTCATCAGTTCTGAGCCCACCAATATGCATTTGCTTTTTTATTTTTTTTAACTGCATAGGATTCTGGTGATTAGGAGGTGGTTGTGCTATGCTCCGAGCTAATCAAAATAACATTTAAAAAGCTGATGGTCTTTGATATTGAAATTCTCGTTACTATTTTTTTTTTAAAAATTACAAAAAATAAAAAAATTTCTTCACAAGGGGTTGATAGGTTTTGCCTTTATCAACTTTAAAAATTTGAAATCAAAGTTCTAATTTATCCACAATATTAAAATCAGTACTCATCATTTATTTAATTAATTATTTTATATATAAAAAATAATATGATATTTTAATATATAATAATATTATGATTCTTATTTAAAAAATATAAAAAATCATGTAATTTAAAAAATAATTAATTAAGTAGAATATATATATTAATTCTAAGGTTATGTATAGTTTAAAACTTTTATTTCAAATTTTTAAAATTGATGGGAGATAAAATCTAATCATTTAAAATCTGAGGGGTGTTTTACATTTTTCTTTTTTATATTTTAATAAATAAAAACCAGCTCTTTATTTTTAGTTACGGATGTTTTTTGGCATAATGCAAAATGGGCTGACAAAAAGTTAACAAACAAGGTCCAATCAGCAAAGACTCAACTTACACAAGTTTGAGATCGCTAAGCCGAGTTGTCAAGTCGCTAAAGGAATGAGTTCAAACAGCTAAGCCGTGAGGAGACGAGCTCAAGTTATTGAGCTAGGAGGTCAGACTGCCAAGACATGAAGCGTGAACCCTAAGACAAAATAAGGCCAAACACGCTAAGAGGTAAAATCAAGTCACGTAGCCAACAGTTCACCCAAAGCGAGCTCGTATCACTAAACGCGAGCATAACCTCCTTGGCCCAGGCCAGCAGCGATTCCGAGCAAAACTCACTGCACATAGCATCTTGCCCAACTAGCAGCTCACCACAGTCAAAGACCAGAAGCCAACACCCTCAAATATTTCTTAACACCAATATACAAAATATAGCCCACCGGGCCCCATATGCAGAAAGCAATCTACAGAAGGCATTTTGCAGTAGTTTAGGCAATCTTGTATATTTAATGCTTGATATAACAGAAATACAATATGTAAAATTACACTTGTAACCTCCTCTCCTCTATAAATAAGAGGAAGGAGCTCTCTATAAAATGAGAAAAGTCTGATACTGTATTGCAACTCTGCTAAAATTTCTTCAGAGCAATAAAATTGTTTATGGACATAGGGATTAGTGCCACCTGATTTTCACCAAACCATGTTAAAAACTTCTCAGCCTCTCTACCGTTCCTCCTTTTTCTTTAGCTCGCACGACCAAAAAATAACTTAAGTCTCAAAAGAACTTCTGGTTGGCTGGATTTGGACCCGAACCAAAATCCACCATCAATATTTTTTGGTGCTGTCTATGGGGACTCATGTGTTTTCTGGCTTGTTTTCTGTGTTCTGCATTAATTCCCTATTTAACTATGATGGCTGGAGGAAGAACCACATGAAGCTTTAGTACTCCAACTTTCCAACCAGCAGACACCTCCGCTGTAGGAAACACCTTTAGTTTGCCCCCCGAGGTTCACCACTAGCTTACTATTGCTCCCGGAACCGATAAAGCGCTCTACAGCAAACGTTTGAGCACATGGTGAAAAAGTTGGCTGAGATGGTGAAAGCGTTGGTTTGAGTGCAAATATAGGAGGTCACTACACAACTCCGTCACTTACGTGAAGAAATCCAAGAGAAAAGATCGTTTAGATAGACGCATTGGCACTCTGATTTGGCTCACTCCTCCAATCAATGAACAAAATCAGGAGCTTGCCAATCTCACGAGAACCACAATAATCAGCGAAGTGGAAGCTCTCATCAAGCTGAGAGCTCATACAAGATCAACCAAGGACACATCACAACTCATTGCTCCCACAAGCAGGAGAAAACGAACCAGCGATCTCCCAACCAGCAGTCCGAAACATATGGCCCCATAATAAAGGAACTCCTTCAAAGGATAAAACAGCTCGAGGAGCGCCCTCAAGCTTAAAATGATCAAGCTCACTGCAAAGAGAGCTCGCCTTTCTCCAAAGAGATCGAAGTTTTGCCTCTCCCTCACAAGCTTAAGATCCCTACAATTCTGCTATATGATGGGGATAGCGATCCATGTGACCACCTGCATGCATTTAACGTCCAGATGAACCTCCAAACATCTGATCCTCTAATCAAATGCCACTAGGAGGTGTACCTCAAGTATGGTTCAGAAGCCTCCCAGCTCGTAGTATCAATAACTGGGAAGAATGCCAAAAGAAATTTCCTAACCAATATCGAACACTAAAGCGACAGCTCGTGCCTTATTGCCACTTCGCCATGATTTTCTAGCATAGACATAAGTCATGAAAGGATTACATAATCAGGTTCAAGCACGAGGCCAATTGTGTGGAGAATCTTTCAAAGGAAAATATCTTGACAACAATCTCAGGGGGACTCTACAAAGACAGAAAGGTGTATAAAAGCTTATATAAGTCCCCGATAAGAGATCTAGCTGAATTCTATGAATGTGCTACCAAATAGATTAGGTGGGAAGAAACCTTGCCACCAAAAAGTCCAAGCAGAAGGACGAAGCAAACGGCTTTGCTCAAAACAAAAGGAGCACCGAAAATAGGAGTGATCACTCCAACAACCAACTCACGAAAAGAGCCAAGCACAAGCGACCTCAACACCTAGGTCACCATGAAAATTATAGCATCCTAATTGACACTTAGGATAGGATTTATTTGACGGAGCGAGATAGGAAAGATTTTGGGAGACCCAAGCCTCTAAAAGGCTCTAGCAAGAATAGGGACCCAAATAAGTTCTGCGCTTATCACAACAAGGCTAGTCATAACACCTCGGAATGTTAGGCACTCAAAAATGCCATAGAGGACCTCATCAAAAGAGGTCACCTACTTCCGATCTAGGGCAAACATCAACAGCGAGGATCATTCACTAAGTTTGAAACTCCATTAGCCAAGCTCGTTGAGTTACGAAGGTGCGAAGTGGACATAACTTGCCCGACAACAAGATTCCTATTCCACCACGCAACATGATTGCTGTGAAACCATGCAATGAGATTGCCTTTCCACTGTGTAATAAAGTTATCTTGAGATTGAGTAATGAGCTTGCTCTCCCATTGAGCAACACATAGACGAGCCATCCCATAGAGCGATGAGCAATGAGCAATGAGCTATCCCATCACGCCACGAGCAACAAGATTGTTATCTCACTGAACAATGAGCTTGCCACAAAACTGATCAATGAGATTGCTGTTTCACTAAACAACAAGATTGCCCTGGAACTAAGCGACAAGGTTGGTAGCAAAGTCATGCATGTGAACCAACTTGAGCAACAAGAATGTCGGCTAAGAGAAAAATGCAATGTACCACAAGCATCCCATCTTGAGCTCGCACAAACATGACTCTTACATGGTCCACGAACTATTAAACTCAGCTCGTAGAAGAAGTGATCAAACAAAAGCCTGAAATGACAATGTTGCAAACAGCGCATGCAAGCTTTTGCCAGCAAAGTTTCTAGTTCCCAGTCCGCAAAGTGAACTGCAAGCTGGGGGGCTAATGTTATGGATGTTTTTTGGCATGATGTAAAATGGGCTAGCAAAAGCCCAATAAATAAGGTCCAATCCACAAAGACCCAGCTTGCACCAGCTCGCATCAGCTTGAGATCACTGAGCTAAGTTGTCAAGTCGCTAAAGGAACAAGCTCGAACAACTAGGCCACGAGGAGTCGAACTCGGGTCACTGAGCCAAGAGGTCAGACTGTCAGAATGCGAAGCATGAGCCCTGGAACAGAACAAGGCCGAACATGTTAAGAGGTAAAATCAACTCGCATTGCCAACAGTTCACCCAGAGTGAGTTCGCATCGCCAAGCGCGAGCACGACCTCCCTGGTCCAGGCCAGCATCGATCTCGAACAAAGCTCACTGCACATAGCACCTCGCCCAGCTAGTAGCTCACCACCGTCAAAGACCGGAAGCCAACACTCTCAGATATTTCTCAAAGCCAGTCTGCAAAATACAGCCCACCGGGCCTCATGAGCAGAAAGTAACCTGCAGAAGTCATTTTACAGTAGTTTAGACAGTCTTATACATTTAATGTTTGATGTGATAGAAATACAACATGTAAAATTATATTTGTAACCTTCTCTCCTCTATAAATAAGAGGAATGAGCTCTATGTAAAGGGAGAGAAGTCTGATACTGTGTTGCAACTCTGTTAAAATTTCTCTAGAACAAGAAAACTGTCTGTGGACGTAGGAATCGGTGCTATTCAATTTTTGTTGAACCATGTTAAAAACTTCACAGCCTCCCCACCATTCCTCCTCCTCCTTCAACTCACACGATCAGAAAACAACTTGAGTTTTAAAAACATTTCTATTGACTAGAGTTGGACCCGAATCAAAATCCATTGTGAATATTTTCCAACTTAATTATAACGCAAAAAAATGGCCTCCCTAGCAGAAGAATTGATTGATGTTTTCTCAATTCTGAAATTTTTCTCGTTGATCGTTGAGAGCACAAAAAGAGCAAGAAATAGTGCTCAGGACACATTTGGTCGTATGGAGAATCAGTGATTTGAAAATTTCCATAGTTTTTTGCTTTTATTTTCCGCTGCTGTTGTCTCTGCGTGTTTTCATGGTCAACAACATTACATATAGAATTGAAGGTGCAAAGTATCTGCCAATTATCTCAACATTCAAGACATTGAAATTGTTCCTCGGATCTGTCAAAATAAAAATAAGAAAACTAACATATTTGACAAGACGTAGTAATCCAGCACTCCTTTGAGTCTCTTGTACGTCAGTATGCTTAGTGGCTTCCTCGCCAACATAAACGGAAGACAACAGAAAGAGGCCACTTGACCCCCAACTATAAGAAATTGCAGTCAATTTCCAATGGTTGTATGAATTTTATGAATTAAACCTTTGTAAAGTTCAGGCCTTTTGAGAGAATTCGTTTTCCTGTCTTTTTTTTTTTCCGCTGGAAAAGGAAGTTGAAACAAATATGCAAAGATCAATGATCGATTTCACATATCTGTAACAAAGAAGAAGGCTTATCAATTTTGGCATCTAATAATTTTTATCAGATTGAATAGAATCCGGACAAAAAAATACTTTTTAAACTGCAGAAAAACATATATGGTTGCATACACCAGTAAGCTCTTTCCAAACAATACACTTCATTTTCCAGGACCAGATTGTTGAATTAAATCCAAAATACAATATATGCAATTGATTAGAATGAGAACAAGAAGAAGAGAGCAAGTAAAGTATAGAAGTTTCAAATTCACTGTAACATGATCATCCCATTGTTGAAAACTGTGTCTGGAAAAACCAGCTTAATTTACTAACAATCAAATAAAATATAAAACCTCTATTCATTCTTCCAAGCATACAAAATCAGAGAGAATCCAAGACCTTGCAACTGCGAATCCCTAAACTGCTCAGAATAAGCCCAAGTTAACACAGAAGGATCAGAAGCAGATTGTCCTCCAGCCCGCCACAGCTTCTCAGCAGCTATGCAAGTTAGGAACATAAAAACAGCATTTCCCATAGCATTCCCAAACAGCCAATTATGTACATCCCAAAACACTTCCACTGGAATTCCATCCACCACAATGGTATGATTTCCCCTAAACTTCCACTTCAGCCTCTTCACCTGCATCATCGTCTTACTATCGATTCGAATCACAAGGCACGGATCGTTTAGCCCTACTGTATCACATTCGATTGTGATATCATGAATTCGCCCTTTATCACAAAATTGAGCCTTTGCACAGTAAAATTTCTTCCCAAAAATGTGCTCTCTCTTGGCAATAAAAATGGCTTCAGAGTGAGCATAGTCACCTTCAACTTTCTTGTATGCTTCCTTTTTCAGATCCCCCAAGAGTAACACCATTTCTTCATTGAAAACAACCGCTAAATAGAATCCCTCTAATGGTTCTGGCCCAGAACCGAATTTAGCATTACTCAAATCCCAAAAGATGTCAACTTTACTAGAATCTACCTCTAAATTTTTGGACCCTTTTCTTTTTGAGAAAAGCCATGGCCTTATATCAAACTTACAAAGGCACTGATTGCCTAAGTCATCTATTCCAACACTTAAGCCTTGACCCATGAGATTTTTGGTCCAGGAGATGGTAATCAAGCAAGAACGGCCCTGTAGTTTACTCTGATAGACACAAGTGACCACATTTTGAGCTGCTCTTATGGTACTTGATGAGAATGAATCTGCCACCTGAACTCCATTTTCACCAAAGCAAGAAGGAAACTCCCTCATAGCAACAATACCAGAAAATTATATGATCTGAGAGTAAAAATCTGATCTTTTTCCTTGCTAATAAAAGACAAAAGACGAAGAATAGGATCATATACAGAGAATTAATACCTTGATTGATATTCAAGGCGAATTCAAAAAAGCAATCGCTGACTGAGTGCTTCAGGATCAGCTCCAAAAGACTTCATTTTTAAACGGGCTCTGTATTTCTCCAGAATGGTATAGGAGAGAGAGGTAAGATATAGACATAGATAGATAGAGAGAGAGAGAGAGAGAGAGATGGATTTGCTTTTCCAGTCAATTCTGTGCATAAGACTAACTCAAGTAAAAAACAGAGTTATTGAAAACAATCTAAATGAACATGGAGTAACGGACGGACTGAGAAAGAAAGAGAGAGAAGAGATGGTGCTTTAATCACATGGTGGGTACGAAGTAGAAGCTTACGATTGGGCTAAAGAAGTGAACATATTCGCTGGAATGGTTGGCATTTTTATACTGAGATATATAAATATAATCAAAATATAATATATTTATTTATTTTCACTCAATAAAAAATAATCATCAATTTTATTATTAATATATTCATTTTGTGAGATAAATAAAAATTAAAAATTATATTTTTTATTTTTAAAATATTAAAAATTATAATTGATTTTTTTTTCTAATTCTATTGGTAAAAGTGAGCATAACAGTGTTGTTTCTCTCTCTGACAAAAAAAAATGATGGAATGTGGTTTCGGAAGAAAATATAATTGTGTCTCTGCTGAGGAGAGAGGAGGAGGGGATCAAATTTTAGATAAAAGAAGAAGAAGGACTTAATACGTATTTGGATAAAATTGGGATGGATTCAGATTTCTTGTCAAAATACTGAAACGAGGTTTCTCCAAGTTATGTATTTTTAAATTTTTGTAGATAATATGTGAAATTTGACATATAATTTCCTTACATCTCTCTTTTTTTTTTATCACTCTATCAGAGGAAATATAACAAATCAATACACAAATATAGGAAAAGCTCTATTTTGGTTTAGTCAAACAAAGGGGTAATAATAAAGAAGAGGGTAGTGGGGAGGCATTAACTAAGTGGGCTCTTTTTTTAATTACAACATAAATTGAGGACTGAGTAAACATTCCCCAGATTAAAGTCGGGGGAGGCTTTAATTAAGTGGGGCTCAGTGGTTATTTGTTTATGTATGGCCTTTGCCAAATTAAAGTTCAGTTAGAAGAATGTCAAGAAGAAAAATATTCCAACACACTAATTAAACAAATCATGGTTGCTTAAACATAAAAAAACTCATCTAATTATTGTCTTAATCCATTTCTTGCAACAAGCTTTTTAGGTTTAGTTTTTGGTCTATTTTAGCTTTCCATGGCATTGAAAAAAGTTAGATTCTAATTGCTTCTGCAGAGGCAAATTGCCGGCCAATTGACCGTGTGATGTTGAAAACTAAAATTAATTTGATAGCATTTGACAAATCTCCTTTCTCTTTTATTTTTTTTAATCATATCTGGAGAGAGATGAATACAAATTTTTTTATGAATTATATTATATATATAAAAAAAATTTAAATCTTATTATATATAAAAAAATTTATATCTATCTCTCTCCAAACATAAAAAAAAAAAAAAGAAATTCTTCCAATTCAATTTTCATATGAGATAATAGATTATTTTTGACTTAATCAACTAAGGATTGGGTTGGGTTGGGGTTGGCCCAACCGGAATGGAGCTGTCTTGATGGCATTGTTCAACTGCTCAAAGCTTGATTCTTTATTGCATTTATATGTGAGGAAAGTTTTTGCTGTTTCATCAGTCTTACTAGTACAATTTGCATTCCATTGACTCATAACTACTCACTATTTGGCAGCAATCTCATGAGAATATCACCAGGGCCAGCACGTTTAATCACAAGAAAATCAGATCTATTAGTAAATAACTTTTTTTTTTCTGTTCATAATTCAGTGAATCAAAAAGGTGTCATGTGAAAAATGATTCTGTATTCAAAATTGACTGCACAAGAACATGAAATGGGTTTCTTGGGGTGGTGTTGATACAGAGACACGGAGTGTCAAACACGAGTTACATCAAACAGCAGCAATGATTGACTTCTATGGTCACAATATTAAACTACAGAAAGAAAAATTAACAACACTGTTTCAACAAGGAAAATAACAATGAAGGTTCAGTCGGGCAGAGACCATCAGAATTAAAACTCAATGCACAAACAGAACTATCATTATCTGCCCCTAATGGGCTATCTTTTAAAATATGTGGGTCTAGCTACTTCAGGGACAATTCAATTCAACTATACATAATGTACTCTTCTACTGTTAAACAGACATCAGCAAAGGAATCCTTCGTGCAATCCATATAGGAGGAAAACAAAGCTATTTATGGGCTGCAGAGATATAATATAAAGAATTTTACCCTCACATAACAACAAAAATGGGAGTAGAGTAATTGTATAAAATAAAGGAAAAAAGTATATTGCTTGGAAATTCAGGTAATTTTTTTTTTGGGTCTCCTTGTTTACTTTAAGTTTTACTAGAAGTGGGTGTGAAAGGGTGAAATGTCTAGACTCCAAGGGTCGCTTGGGTGGACGGAATAGAGTGGAAATATTAGGGATGTTTCTTTTTAGGAAATGTGTCCTATTTTTATTTCTTGTTTTCATTTTTTGAAAATAATTTTTATTTTCAGAATTTCAAATTTTAGAAAGTATGTTTGATTTGATTACTATTTTCTATTTTTAAGAAATGAAAATAATAAAAATATGTTTGATTTATCTATTTTTAATTAACTAAAAGTTTTAAAAAATTATAATAATGCCACCGTATTTTCAACTTTTGAAAATAAAAATAATGAAAATAACTTTTTTTTATTTTCAGTTTTCAGTCCATTTTAGAAAATATTTTCAGGAAACATTTTCAACAAAATCAAACCAAATATATTTCTAATCTTATTTCCTATTTTCATTGAAAACGAAAACAAGAAACACTTAAACTAGACGCACCCTTACTTTTTTTTCTTGTTTGATTTAAGGGAATAGAGGGAAAATTTTCCCATGAGAAAGACTTTTTGTCTTTTTCTTTAATAGAATTCTCATTTCATTTTGAAATTAAAGAATGAAAAATCTATTAGCTCTCATTCAAAAATGCATCCTTATTTTGACCTGCTCACTAATTAATATAAAATTATATTATTTAATATTAATTAATATTTATATTAAATTAATATTTTAATATTTTAAATTAATTTATATAGAATTATATAAAATTAATATTTTTAATATTTTATATAAATAATTATATTAATTAATATATAAAATAATTAATATAATTATTTATATAAAATTATGTAAAATAATTA
>JANHAO010006607.1:0-21151 GCA_026873985.1 Saraca asoca
GGAGAAATTGATCATAAAATTAATTAGATTAATTTTATATGCCTTCAAATGGTTTGAAGGGTATTTTGGACTTTTGCCAATATTTCAGGGGCCTACTGGGTTACACACATAACGGGGAACGATATGACCAAAGTTTGGACATATTTAATGTCTAAGGACCAAAGTACAATTTGATGGAAATTACTGGGGCCGAATTCAAGTTTATGGAAACTTAAGTGGTTGATTTGCAAAAAAGGAAAAAATATTTTCCCATGCCCCAAGTGACGCCTTTTTGGCCCAAGGAAGGCTGGCCAAAACGATGTCGTTTTGGCTTCCTCCTCTTCTTACCTATTGGGGCCGAAATGTTCGGCCATTCCAAGCTAAGGGAGAGAGGCCGAAGGGAGTTCGACCGTGGAGAAGGAGAGGAGGCCGACGGAAAGAGGAAGAAGAGACCAAGAGAGTTTGGTGCTTTCAACTCCTTTTCTTTTCCCTTTGAATTGCTGAAATTGTTTCAGCTCATTGATGGAGAAAGGTTTTCCATGGGTTCGGCCATGGCCGAACAACGAAGGGGAAGGAAGGCCGAAATTGTTTCGATGACTTTTCGGCTTCTTCTTAGTCCATCCAACTCCCTAGAGCTTGCTAGCACAAGGAGATGAGTTGTAGAGGCCGTGGGAAGAGTTCTCTGGTGTGGATCTCCAATTGAGGCAGGACGTGTGTGCTACTTGGTGACTGGAGGATTCAACACATTTCGCTACATTTGGAGCTGGATTAAAGGTTAGTTTAGCTCACTCTTGCTTTTAATTTAATGTATGTGATACATTGGAATCTCAACCCAATGGATCTTGGGAGGTTTGTTTGGCCAAGAGTGTGTTCTCCCCTTGAAATTTTTTTGAAATTTCGGCCTCTTGGAGTAGAGGAAACCTAACACAACTAGCTTCACAAATTTAATCGTGATTTGAATTATTCTAGTTTCTCTAGCTTTATGATTCTGGTCACGAGTCAAATTGGAGATGAACATGTTCAGTCATACATTCACGATCATTCTCGTGATTCAAATCACTCATGCTATTCTTGGCATGAGATTTGATTATGAGCAGGGTATTTAAGCTTGCATGTGTATTTTTTCAGATCATATTCACACCGTTTTCGAAATCTCAACACCTCTTTCTCACATCCCTTTACCCTAATCTCATTTTTCAAGTAATCTACCCAATTAAACTCCAATTTCTCCCTTCCAAAACATTTTTCTACCTATTTTCATTAATTTTAACTAATTAAATTCATCCATTTCTCCTAAATTCAAAAAATCCCAAATCTCCCAAAATCACCCTTTCTCTCCTTTTTTCACTAAATCACCATGACTAATCATTTCACATTTGGTAAGAAGAAGAGAACGAAGGTTGTAGGTGAAAAAAGGGTATATCGCAATGATATGGCTATTGAAGAGCAAAAGTTCTTTCCCAACACAGAGTCTTATGAAAGGTATGTCAAATACGAAGAAAAGGTTGTTTCTCTTGTTAAGTGTTAGGATAAAAAGTTTTTTAAAAAAGTGTCACTCAAAACTATATAACTTGCTAGAGAAATACAAACTACTAGATTTCATTTTCTATAGTGGTCCCTATTATCCTAGATGTTCTATGCAACCTAGGAATAGCAAATAGGAAATTATTTGCATCAATTATGAGAAAATCAATTAACTTAGATGTAGAAACTCTATGCAAGTTGTTTAAAATGGAATTGGGATCACTATTCATTACAAGCAAAGATATAGAAAACTAATCTAAAAAAGAAGCCATTAAGATACTATTTCTTGACTCTACATTTATTGTCACCATAGGTAAGTTGATGATCACCGGATTATCCGTGGAGGATTATCTCCTCCACTATATGATTGTAAAAATGATCCTATCTTGTCACACTAACTCAATCAACATCATTGAAGATGACACTTTTTTGACATGGGCAATGAAGAAAGGATTGGAAATCAACATTCCATATCTCATCATTTTGTATATGGGCACATTCTTCTTAAAGTCAAATTAGAGTTTTTTTCTTTATGGAATGGTGCTAGCTGGATTTTTCTCACATTTTTGTGTGCCTCTAACTTTGGATAAAAAAGTCGAAAATATAGATAGTACAACTGCAATGAATGAAAAGGCCTTACACTATATGTAAATAAGGTTTATGAATATAAGATGGCAGAGACTGGATAGATTGGTTTCTCGAAGTTTTGGTGGTGCTTCGGGCTATGGATCTGGTGGCTCAACGAATTTACAAAATGAAACATTAACTCTTTTAAGGCAAATCCAGCTCTGACAGACACAACTTCTTGAGAAAGTGGAATAGTCACAACAATAGATAAATGCACAGCTGGACTTCATCAAAGCAAACATGAATACATAAATTAGAGATTTGCATAATCGATCGAACACTATGAAGGGCCCACTCAAGGAGATTCAAAATGTTGTTACTTCGGATGTTATGGGTTTCTAGTCTACTCTCATGTTCTTTTTTTGTTGTTTCATTGTTCCCTTAACCGTATCCCCCAGTGATTACTCTTTTGTTATTGCTACTACTTATAACTTTGATAGATTATTATTTTCTAGATTATATATTTGATATGTTCATTTTTTACGTTTTCTGAGTTTCTGGCTGTTGGATTTATATATTGGTTTATACTTTTTTCGATATAACAAAAGGGGGAGTAATGTGTAATTTAGAGATATGAGTATTGCATGCCTTTATGGGGAGGATGGCATTTTAAGGGAGAGCCTTGATCTTTGATATTGAATTTTGAAAAAGGCTTTGACTATATGTTTGTTAACCCCAAAATTGCTTGTCATTATAAAAAAGGGGGAGATTATTTTCCTTAGCTCTTATTTTTCTAAATTGAGCAAACTTATATTTTGATGACAATAAACTATTTTGGTTGAGCTAAATTGATTTATTTTCAGTGGTTTGGTTGAAGTTAGCCCTAAACTTCAAGTTGAAGATATAGATTAAGCCCTAGTTTGCATATTATGTAAAGGTTTAGGATTATTAGAATTATTAGAATTAACTCAAATTTGAAAATGACTTTTGAAAGATTTGCCTCTTGTTTTCAAACAAAACTTTTTGAAAAAAATTATACCAAAAACATTCCAACATATTGTTAAATGATTTTTCATATTTATTTAGTTAAAAGTTAAGTTTTTAGAGTGTTTTTATAAAGTACAAAACTGTTAAAACTATTGGAATGTCTTGTAAAATTTTAAAATTTTCATTTCCAGGTTTTACTATTCGAATCAAGAATATTTACATTGTTTTTGTGATCGTGCTCGCGAGAATAGGACAAACTTTCATGCCTTACGATTCAAATCAAGATTTGAACTAGTTTTTATACAACTGGAATTGACTCTTCAAAATCCTATTTCGCGATTTTAATCATGATTCTAATCACACATATTTCTGGACTTACCGAAGATTTGCAAATTCGGGCTAGTAAAATCAAATTTTGAACTAAATTTTATCTAGTTGAATTGTAGCTTTCAAATATGAATCTCGTGATTCTACTTGAATTTCAAATTTTGCACTCGCAATTATGATCGTAAGTCCAATTTTATATTATGGCTAGTTTTTTACTGTGTATTTTCATATGCTATAAATACCTATTTCACGCATCTTTATAGTGCAAAAAACTTATCTCTTAAAAGGCAAATTCTTTCAAACTTATCTTTAACTACTCCATTTCTTTTTCGTTCTTCACGTGAATGTATTTTTTATTTCTCTTTTTAACAAATTTTTCTTTTTTCTAACTATAGTTTAAATATTTGACATCATAGAACTCATTTTTAAGATGATAACCAGATTTTGGAGAAATAAAATAAACTGAAAAGTGACAAAAAAATTATTGAAGGGAGAAATAAAAAATATGAAAAATAAAGAAATAGATAAATTCATGTGAAAAGATAAAAAAGAAAGAGAATAGTTAGAGATAAAGTAGAGAGAATAAATAATAAATACAATGGAGAGAGAAATTTCAGAAATATATTAGATATAATTTTACTAAATTGTAGTATATGATCATTGTTTCATTTATCAATACTAACTCTTAATTATCTATCAAAACTGTTATCTTCTCATAAGTTAAATATTAATTTTTTTTAATCTTTTTAGTATTATAGTTGAAGCCAAATATTTACATAAGGATTAGATTATGAAAATAAAATTTGTTGCATAAACCAAACAATTCAAAATAATAATAAAAGAAACAAATTGTTATCATTTCATTCAAAATCTAAATTGATGATTTTAAACAAGAGGAAAAAATTAAGAGAGATTGCCAAGTATAATGCAAGTTTTAAGGAAATAAAAGAAATAATTGAACTTAAAATAAATAATCTTAATTAATTAATAATGTAATAGATAATCAAGAGTGTGTAAATAAATTAATAATAAGTTTGAATTAGTAAAATATGATTTAAAGTAGAATAATCCAGTTTCATTGTAAAATATGAATAATATCTATTCATTGATTTATATAAATTATGTTAAAGATTTAATGAAATTTACAAGTAATATATGTTTGTAATTACTATAAAATAGTTTGGAAGTATACTAATTATTTTAAATATAAATATCAAAGAATAATTATAATAATACCTGTTTATTTATTATCTCGTGAAATACTTGAAATTTTGTTTAATTATAAAAAAGTATAATTTAGAAAAAGAAAGAAAATATTATAATAATAAGTAGTAAAATTTCAATCAGTTGATCAAAATTTAATCTAAAAAACTTATATTAAACATAAAAATAATAATGAAAATTTGATTTTTAAATATTAATTTTTTGATTTCTGTCATTTAATTTTAAAAACTCATAGATAAAATGAATAAGGATAAATAAATAATAAAATCTTAATAAAGAATTAAATTTTAAATTGAAAACTTATGATAAATATAATACTAGAAACTTGATTTTAGGAGATTAATTAGGATTTGAGATATTGGAAATGACAATGTCGGTAATCAAGATTTTAGGCAAGGTCATAGGAGATTTCAGGTAGAGTTTACCTATTATTCAAAAGGTTTGTAGACAAAATATTATACATGCAACAATCAATTCTTTTTATTAATGGGATCAATGCAAAGTTCTAAAATTGACAAGAAACATGAGATTCTTAACATATTCAAATGAAGGGCCAACAGATGATATTAGAGAATTCTTAGAATGGATTTTAGATATTGGAAACGGCAATGTTGTTGATCAAAATGATTGCGAAGCAACAATTGAAATTCCAAAAAACTTACTTATCAATGACACAGATGATCCGCTTGCATTAATTTTAAATAGCACATATCCATCTTTATTGCAAAATCTTAGTCATGCTACTTACTTACAAGAAAGAGCTATTCTTCCACCAATTCATGATACAATTGATGAAGTTAATAATTATATTCTATCCTTGATTCTCGAGGACTTAAAGGTTTACCTAAGTAGTGATAGTACATGCCAAGAGGATTTCAATACTTACAATCAAGTTGATATGCATTTACCAAAATATTTCAATGCTTTTATGTCTTCCGATCTTCTCACTCATGAGTTGAAATTAAAAGTTAATGTTCATGTTTTGCTCATGAAAAACATTGATCAATCATTAGGCCTTTACAATAGTACTAAACTTGTGATTGTTGAAATAGATGCGCATGTATTGAAAGTTAAAGTTCTATTAGGAAGTAAAATAGGTGTTATTGTTTATATTCTGCGGATGCTTTTGATTCCATCAGATTCACATTGACCATTCAAGTTTTAACGAAGACAATTTTTGTTACAAGTTTGTTTTGCTATGACTATCAATAAAAGTTAAGGGCAATCTTTTTCATTTGTTGGGCTTTAACTACCTAGACCAATTTTCAGTCATGGTCCATTGTATATTACATTTTCAAGGGTTCAAAGTTGAAAGGGGCTAAATGTACTCATTTGTGATGACAAAGGTCAAGCAATAAATACCACAACAAATGTAATACTTAAAGAAGTTTTCATAAATGTAATTTAAAGGTGAGTACTAAATATAAGTTTGTAATCTATAACTATATTATTATTGTAAACTCCTTGAAAATTTATTTCATAAAATCTGTTACATATACATTAACATCTTACACTTTATTCTTTATAAGTTATGTGGAGAAGTTTGTGTTTAATATACTTAGAATATTCGTATAAATCTCAAATGTTTCATGCGTTGTTGTTTAATATTGAATTTATGACATTTACATTATTATTGATTATGCAAATTTTTCTTTAAAAAAAAAAAAAAATCTTACCCCGTGCCTAGCATGGGCTCAAAACTAGTGTTTTCTAGGCACATTGACTCAACAAATCCTTGGTTTGAGAGGAGTGAAATTAGAAAAAAGTTTTTTGAATTTCACAAATGAGTCATGCATGAAAGAATATATACATAGTTATCAAATAATTAGGATTTTTGAGTTGATACCACATTTTAAGTCTAATCAGGACATTGGATGAATGGTTTAATCAGGCAAATATATCTTTTATTCTATATTGCATTGATAATAATCAAAAGTTTCACAAATATGTATTTAAAAAAAAAAAGATTAAGATTTCTCATAATAAACACAAACTTGACATTTTTTTATTTTCTAAAATAAATAGATTAATATCTATCAATTCCCATTTGAACATGTGTTTGTTAACTCTTGATAGTTTAAACATCATTTACCTACAAGGTTAAAAAACAGACAAGGTCCATAAAATTCAATTTAACAATATAAATGAAAACATATATATACTTTTAATGTAAGAAAAAAAAAACAGTAATATACAACCAACATTAGGTATTTTCACAAACCTCAAGAAAAAAAAATTACATACAAGTTACAGGATTTTACTCTAGAAAAATTGACTTATTAGTGAAGGTTAAAATTAGTTGAAACTAGTACTAGGCTATTTATTATGATTACTGTTAGTTACAAAAAATGTTAGATAAGTTAATACTTGTAAATATTTATTTGACGGTCATGACTGTTAATAATTATCTAGGATTATTATTAATGATCATTAGCTAGTAATAATAAATTTTGTGACATTATTTGTTGTGATGCCTTTCAACAGTAACGTTTCTTAACGGTTATGATCGATGATAATAGTAGATTTTCTTGTAGTAACATTAATAATGATTTATGAGATTTAGGATTAATGAGTTTAATTCTCAAATTAAATTAAAAGTATTTAATTTAATCATGAATAATTTTGTCCCATTATTAGCTTAGTAATGAACCTAACGGATCATATACATAAGATAGAATGTACTAACATTTATTAATTTAGAGAGAATTAATTCAATTATGAGATAATTAATGATTTAATTATGATATAGTTGATGAGAAAATAGAAATAAATATAAATAAATAGTTTATTTATTTATTTTATTAGACAATGTGTTAGAAAATTTTTTGTTTACTACGTAGTAGTAGAGTTTATTTATTTATTTTATTTGATAATGTTTTAGGAAATTTTTTATTCACTAAATAGTAGTTAACTATACTCATAAAAATCCTAATAGTATTCTAATAAAAAGCTACTTGATAAGTAAGTCATGAGATGATTATAAAAGAAGACATACAAGATTTGTAAAAAATCCTAATACATAATACAAGAACAAGAATGCATATAAAAGCATTGTAGCCGCAGCCACTAATATGTGTGGGCTCATGTGTTAAGCTAATCACAAAATATTATCCTCTCTTTATCTCTTTAATCACCACTTACTGGCACTAATACAAATGTATTGTAGAATGAAGGTTGATTGAGTGAAGTAACCCTAGAGGAGACATAACCTCTTTGTTGAAGTTTCAGAACATATACAAGTAGAAGATAAATAAAAAAAAAGTTTTTCTCTTAATATTAATTAACTGAGCTAATTGTATGAGTGGCTCTGGAGAAGAAATTCGAAACAAATTCAAAGTGTTCAAAGTAATTTTGAATAATTCAAAATTATTGTTTAATTTTTATTTTTAAATTTTCGCCTGTTTGCGTAAAACACAATGGTGAACACTTTTATGATAGTATAATATTGATCAATGACAATGGAATAATTCAGATTTTGAACTAAAAGATAGATGAGGAGGAACTAGGCCATTTGACAAAGATCTGTTTGTTTGCTAATGAATTGGGCTCTTAATTTCCAAGATGAGGTGAGATATTGGGCCTAGCCCAAAGTGGCACTTTCCATATCAAGTCCACCAAAATTTCTAGCCTTCCAGCCACAAAGGAGGCAGCACTTAAATCATTTTGACCAAACTCGGCCGATCAAATGTGTATTTAGCGTAATAAAAATGTTAGTTTTTAATTTCTTAACTTAATCAAATAATTATTTTTTATATTTTAAAAATATTTGATACACTAACTTCTAAAAAAAAATTATTTTAAGAATCTACTTTAAGTAACTTATAGTTTATTAAAATAAAATTTTTTATTATTTTTTTAATTTATCCCTCTTATTTTAGTTAATTGATAATCTATGTAAAACTTTCATTTTTAATGCTTATTTTTTTCTAATGTCATACTATGTTTGATATTTATTTTTTTCACAAAATTAAAAAAGATAAAAAAAAAACTCATATATCATTATATATTTGACATATATTTATTAATTTAACATAAAAATAAATAAATAAATATATGATATTATAAAATATAATTTAATTAAAATTTAGATATTTTTATTTTTATTTTAAATATTTTGATTGCATTAATATACTTTAATCTTAAAATGTCATATTAATAAGTCATTTTATATTCTTTTATGTTCAACATTTAATTTTATCATATAATTTTAATACAACCAATTAATTTATTTATAACTTGCACCAAAATAAGTAAGTAAGTAAATAAATAAATTAATATATAATATTATAAAATATAATTTAATTAAATTTTAAATAATTTTATTCTTATTTTAAATATTTTAATTATATCAACATATTTTAATTTTAAAATAAATACCATCTAACCATATTAATATTTCATTTTATATCTTTTTATATTCAATAATTAATTTTATCACATATTTTTAATATAATTTATTAATTTATTTATTTCTTGCACCCAAGGGAGTTGAAGACTGAGGCCAAAAGCTCCTCATCTGAGTGCTCAGAGTAATGGGTTCCAAAGAATACGTGAGTGGGCCCCACCAATCGCAATTGGTGCCAAGCGTCCTCAAAAGCATGAGCTAGCCGTTGAAACCTGCCTACTCATATCATGGTCACTCGGTTTCCAAGTTCATCTGGATCATCACACTCTCTACCACTATTCTCACAACAAAAATGGGATTTTCAGACCTTTCTGACACCGATGAATCTGCCATTGACGAAATCATCTCTCAAGCACAAGACGCTTGCGTTCTCGAACAAGTTTCCGCCATCAATTGCTCTGGTTTCACCGACTGTGTCTTGCCCACTGACCTCGAATCTCGATTCCGAAAGCTCAAATCATTTCCAGTTACTAAAGCCAAGCGAAGTACCACTACGCCACCGCCAAATGATGCCAAAAGTAATAACATCTTTACTGTCAATTCGAAGAGCAAGTCGGAGAACTCAGTTAAAGGTAAATTAGAGTCCAAATCTCTATCCGGTGAGCAAAGACTCGAATTTTCACCTTCCAAAGAGAACCCTGACGAGAAAATGGGTTTGGACGGTAAATTACGATCTTTCTCTGTCTCCTCGCCTTCGAAATTTCTGGATTCTTCGAAGGAAAAAGTGGAGTTTTCGCCATTGAAGGAGAATTCAACTGGGAAAAAGGGTATCAAAGCAAAACCTAAATACAGGTCTGTTTCGTCACCTTCGGGTTCTTCCAATACGTCCGAAGAAAGCTCAATTTCTTCACTGTTTAAACCGATCTCAGAAGAGAGGAAAAGTTCAAAAGCGAAATCAAAATCTGGGTCCCTGCCTTCACCTCTGAGCTCTTCAAATTCACCTAGAGATTCACCATCTCCACCTCGAAAGGCGGGCTGTTTCTGGTGCTCTCCGAAGAAGGGTTCTAAGAAGAAAAGTAAGGAGAATTGGGCTATGGGAGATGGTTTGGTTTACACTGATGAATTTTTGTCGGATATGGGAAGTTTCTCATCGAAGAACCAGCAGAAATTGCTGAAGAAGGCAATGAAAGAAGAAGAGAAGATTAGTCGTGAGGCTGAGAAAATTGTCCAGTGGGCTAAGCAACAATCTGCCCGGATGAATGTTTCCAACATTGAAGATAATCTAAGTGATGATTAGGGTATTGATTCATTGTTCTGATTTCAGTACTTATTCTATTTATAAGATCTTTACAAATATACTAAAGTTGTTTTGAAAAAAAAATGGAAATACTGCCTTATATTTACATACATTAGTTGTCACATTACAATATTGTGTTATAAAGGTTAAGCTTGTATTTGTTCTTTTATATAATGGAGAAAACTTAGCAAATCCTTTTTGGGTTTGATGGTCTTTACAATGTTATTAATTTTCTTTTGTTGTAAATTGTTACTCCAAATTTTGATGTTTTGGAGTCTGCTTGGTTAATATATTGAATCGAGGTCCAAGTTGTGGAGTTTTGATGTTTTGAAGTTCTGGCATTGGTGGTCTTTATAATGTTTTTAAATTGCAATGCTGAATTTTGATGTTTTGAAGTTTGATTAGTTAGTATGTTGAATCATGATCTATGTTAAGAGCAAGGATCAATAATGAGCTTTTGGAGTTTGCTTGATTAATATATTGAATCATGGTTGAAATGCATTTTTTAATTCTCCATCCCTTGCATGCGACGGGCTATACTACAATTAGTCATTACTTATAAAGCAATAGCTGAAACTGATTCTTCCCCAATTCCCTGCCTTTTTTTGGTTTCGGAAGGGCCATAGGAAGCACTTAAGCTAAGAGAAAAATGGAGATGGCATTAGAACTTGTCATTTCAGGCTTGCATTCTGTTGATATTTGAGAAGAGACGAATATAACGCATTCCCTTGTGACTGAATAGATGCAATATTCCTTCTTCACTAGAGCTACGGCCTACATGCACACACTGATGCACAGGTATCTCACATTATGATGCAGTCTTAATCAATATAGATTGTGTTATTTTAGCTCAAACTTGTGACAAGTACGAAAATTTGAGTGTTTAAAAGACTCTGCAAATAACACTTTTTACCTTTGCTTTATTTTGAATCGCCCCCTTTTTTTTTTAAGTTGGAATATGAGGAACTTATAACACCTAGAAATACAAAATTATTTTTCCTTTTTTACTATTGCCAATAAAAAGGGGACATGATCAGCTATTTAAATTGAGGCTGTGACCATGAAAGAAGCAATCATTCTCTATTCAATCTGCTTACTGGTCGGCAACTATAAAATGAAAGAAAATTTAATGATTCAAACACTTTAGATGCATGTATCTAAATAAATGTAAAGGTATTCTCTTGAACTTGAAGAGTTCACCGCTCCCATCGGCTCACTACTCGAAAATAAAGAATGTGATGGTTGAAGGCGTGAGAACCACTTTGTCATGTACTGTCACGAAATCAATGTCCGATTTGGATCCTTTAATTTTTTATTTCTTTATTAATTTCTTCAATTTTTTAAAAAATAAAAATATAATTTTTTATTATAAAATCTACAATTTTTTATTGAAACTCACCATATCAATACAAAAAAAAAAGTTCTGTACCTGTCTCTGAAAATTGATGCCATCAATTTCTAATTCTAACTCTGTTGCATCCACTACCGTGGGACCACTTCAATCCCAACAATTATTAATGCCATTCAAGTAAAACATCATTCAAGTGTGAACTCCCTCCTATGTTTTGTGTGTGGTGTAATCATTTATACATACAAACATATGTTCTGATAATACGCCTTAATATACATTCGAATCTGAAATTAGCTTCCGCTTTAGCACCACGTTTATGACAAAACCTACCTCTTTTTTTTATCCCTATCGACGAGTTATTAAAAGACTCTGTGTTGGTTAATATAACCATTCTCTAATTTTGGTATAAGACTAATACAGCCATTCAATAGCTATTATAAGAGGAATATTCAAACGTAAAGAATATGAATCCTATCAATTTAGAACAAAAGCATGGCTATTTAAACTAATATACTTGAAAATTTTTGGCTTCATTCACACGTAGCTCAACTAAACATAGCCTGAGCTTATGGCATTCTCTCTATAGGTTCTGCTAGTATGATGCCCCTTCTACCTGCCATCTTTGTTGAGTTTTGATCATCAAACATGGCCATCACCACTAAATCACAGCCAATATACTCTGCTTTGCTCTTTGTTAGTATCCTCCTCTTCATTTTCTGGCCTATAAAAGCCAATGCTGGTGGGTTGACAGTTGATCTCATACCCCATAATTTGCCATCATCTCCTTTCTACAATCCATCAAACACCCATTTCAGTCGCTTCAATGACGCTTTCCGCCACTCATTGAAACAGCAAATCATTTCAAGACAACCTTAAAATCTACAAACAGAATCCAGACAACATTAGTACCAGGTGGTGGAGAGTACCTTTGAAAATCCCCATTGGAACGCCACCTGTAGAGGTGATTGGAATAGCTGATACAGGTAGTGAACTTATATGGACAGTGAGCCCTGCATACAATGTCACAATCAAACACATCCTCTTTTTGATCCTCACAATTCCTCAACATACTGAAACATACCTTGCCAATCAAGTTATTGATACAAACTTACAATGCCTGAATACCAAAAACAGCTTGCGAGTACAGTTACTCATATGGGAATGATTCTTTCATTTGTGGAGACCTCGCTACTGAGACATTAACCCTTGGCATCAATCTGTCATTTTCTCTTCAAAGCTTGTGTTTGGAGGTGGACAGGACAATGATGGCATGCTAGATGCAACAGGAATTGGAATAATAGGCCATGGTGGCAGAAAACTTTCTTTGATTTCTCAAGTGGGTTGGTGTCTAGGCAAGTAATTCTCTTATTGTTTAGCTCTTATAACCTCAGAAGCAAAAGGCAACGTCTCAAGCAAAATAAGTTTTGGTAGCAAAGCTATGACTTCTGGTTCCGGTGCAGTCACCACTCCTTTGGCAGCAAATAATTTCCATTACTGTAC
The DNA here is from genome assembly GCA_026873985.1 of Saraca asoca. Taxonomy (NCBI): domain Eukaryota; kingdom Viridiplantae; phylum Streptophyta; class Magnoliopsida; order Fabales; family Fabaceae; genus Saraca; species Saraca asoca. The sequence continues at coordinate 13,102 of JANHAO010006607.1, forward strand.
ATTGGAGGCCATTAGTGTAGGAAACAAGAGAATTGCTTACATAGCTCCTTATGAAGATAATTATTGGTTCAGGGACAACTGCAACCTTTCTGCCATCAACTGATTATAATTATTTGGCATCAACTTTGGAGGAAAACAATCAGTGCTGAGAGAGCGAGTGATCCTACGGGCTCTTTTGATCTCTGCTGTAAAAAAATTTCTAATGCTAGCGCCCATGCTGGTTTTCCTACAATCACGGCTCATTTCAAAGGGGCTGACATCAAGTTAATGCCAACAAATATCTTTCCTTTTGTGCAGGCTGATGTAGCATGTCTTGCATTTATTGGACCCGATTATGTATCCATATACAGGAACTTAGCTCAAATGGATTTCCATGTTGGGTATGACCTTGGGGCGCACACTTTGTCACTTCTTCCAGCTGACTGTACCAAGCAGTAGTAGCATGTTACATAGACTTATCAATTATGCGAATAATTTTGATAAGAATTCTTATGAGATTTGAAACAATGTATCCTGAAAAAATTCTTAAATGGGATTTGAAACAATGACAGACCATCCTATTAACTAGAAAGCAAGGAAGGCTACCACTTGTCCATGTTGCCTAGCTATTTGTATGACGCTACTGCCTACTACAATTTATGCTTACATTTACAAAATACTGAGACAAGACATTATGGACCTATAACTTGAGAATGAGGATATACAGGTTTAAATTTTTGGATGAACCTTCAAAGATGATGTTGGGATCAAGACGTGGAGGTTATTTCCATCATCTTGCTTGCTGGTATTTTGTCTTGTCTCTCAACATAAGCAGAGGGAAACCATCCAGCATTGCCCTTGCATTCACCTTCAGACCATCCATTAGGAGCCACCTGTAAATAGTACAACCACAGATAAGCTAAATAAAACTCATCCGTGAAAAATTCTAATAGCTAAATGCACTCTACCATATACAATGAGATTGTGTGAGGGGATAAAAACATTATCAGCAATATCATTCTGTCAAGGCACTATCTAACTGGTGAACTTTGGTCTAACATGAAAAATTAATGTGTCTAACATTCAAGCATTAGTAAACACTGGATAGTTGGTGAGGGTGAAGAATCCAAATCACAAAATACATTCAATAATTTACTCCTTTAGTGCCCTTACAGAAAATTCAATAAACATCATCTTGGGAAAAAAATCTTAACATGTGAATTGCAATCTAATTTGAAAATTTCACCAGTGATCCCCACTATTTCATCATCACAAATCATAGAAAGATATTTGGCTTTCAGGACTTCACCCAGAACACAAAACCACCAAAAAGTTCATATTTGTAAAAACCAAATTGAAATATAGGAAAGAGTAGGGATTGTTAGGAACAAATGATGTGGCACAAAACGCTGAAAAAGCATGAAAGGAATACCTGACGAACTACTATATAATCATCAATTGCTAGATTTAACTCTCCTTCAGCTTGAGCATCAAATGGGTGTATGACCTGTAGCACAGAAAAATTATTCAGCGTAGGATATTATAGATATATATAGTAACAATGGTAGATTTCACTGAGCTAAGTTTTAGCTTTCATTGGATTATGCTATTTATATATTTAAGGGGACAGGAATCTATAATGAATTGGCATGGCTTACCTTTGCAAAATAGTAGATGCCTTTTTGATTGTTGTGTTTATGATTAAAACCATTTGAATTAGTCTTCTCTTCTGCAGGTTGAGTAGACCCATCTCTTTGTACTGGAAGTGATGAAGACTCTTTTGATTGCATCTCCAGAATCATCTGACCCCCATAAAATCCAATAAATAAAAGAAAGCATCAGGAGTTTTATCGGTGAAAAAATGAAATAAAAGCTCAGACATCATGCCATTCTTTCAGCATCCAGGGTGTAGAAATCTCACAGGAAATGGAATATACTTTTCAATTAAGAAGAGTGAAAAGTCAGAGTATGTGGTGGTTAACCTCAGTATATAGCTTCTCTAGAATAACAAGGGCATGTTGATGATATTCTCTCTCAGTATCAACCTGTTAAAAGAGTTACAAATCAGCAATAACGTGGTATGAAGGTGTATAACTTTAACGAGGATCTAGCAATACCATTGTACAAAGGCTCTCGAGAGTAATCTGTTGTTGTTGCTCTTCAACTGCCAACATAGCAGAGGTTGATTCTATACCAAGGGCCCTTAATGAAGATTGAAGCTCTTTCAACCTTGTTTCTGCATTTTGAAGCCTCATGGAACTCTCTGCAGAAATAGATGAGTCCCTCAACTTTGATCGACGCCTCAAAACTTCAGTAGCCTGTTAAGAATATATCTAAGATAAATACAATGCATTCACATCACAATATACATGCAGATGCAACAGTAGATTATTACCTGGGCCTCTACCTCTTGACGAAGTTTCTCATAGCGATGAGTCAGGTGGCGAGCATCCTCCAAAGGAGCTCCTGTTATTTGAGTCCGCAATGGCTCAGAGACCTAGACACACAAAACCTGAAACAAAATTAGGATAAAGAAAAGAAAAGGAACAAGGTTGTACAAGTCTGAAAATATATATAATTCAGATAAATGAATGGTGACTTACAAATTTCTAGGCCGATAATTAGCCCGTTGGCTCATGAACATTGTAATCAATCTATTATGTTTCCTTTTAATTCTCTAAGCTAATTTTCTGGTTATATTGACTGGAAGTTTTAATTCTCAAGATGTCTTATTTCTTCCCATGCAAAGAGCATTAGTAACCTGATATAAATAGCATGTGAAATCCTTCTATAAAATTTACTTAGAGAGGGCAAACTTTCCCAATTCCAAGTGCAATGTTCACAGATTAGTGCTAAGTGGTTCCAATTAAGCTGAGTAAATCTAATAGCAATACAATTTACCAAACAAAATTAATGTGTATTACGAGTTCCAAAAATGAGATGTTAAAAACTGAACTATTACTTGAGATCAGAATACCATAAAAATGTTTTCAGAAGATTACCTGATCACCCAGCAACCCAAGCAAAGTTTCCCTTTCGTTCTCCATTAAATCATATGAGTTGCCCATGTAAAGAGAAGCTCTTGCAAGAGGATAGCTACTGTCTTGATTCTCAGTCCCATACTTACACCCGTCTTTAGCCAACCTCCTCACTGAAGTATAAAAGATGAAATATCAACCATCATCCCTGTGAGAAAAGCTGAATTGATAAAGGGAAAGAAACCAAACTCACCAATCTCCATCTGCTTTGAACTAACAGAAACAAAACCTTCAACGCCACGAACAATAAGCCGCTGAAAATGCTGTGACCATAACACTAATTAAAAGTTTGGCCACTTAAAGCATAACTTAAAGATAAAGGTTAATTATAAAATCTCAGCCATCAGAAAATAAATGTACTGTTATGTGAAAACTGACATTGGAGGACAATAAGAATATACCTTGGCTGTCTTTGTGGACTTGTATAAGTTTTGAAGCTGTTCATGGCATTGAAGTTCAGATTCATCTACCATAAGTGGTTCATTACTAATTTGCCCTAATTGCCTAAGTATAGCCTGCAAAATAACAACATTATGATCTAGCAAGATGACAGAGGACGAAATTCAAACAAGTAAAACCAACCAAAAATGAAAAAACCACCAAGTGAAACGTAATGAACAGATTCTACACTTTGTCGTCCAGAAACTTACTCGATCAGCTCAAGCCTAAAGTGAAACTGAGTCTTAAAAAGGCATTCCAAGTAGAAAATTCAACATAATTAATATCAACTCATTCTAGTAATAAAATTGATAGAATAATCCAAACATTACCAGAAAAAGCATTTCTCACAAAAATATACTCCACTTAGACAATTTTTTCTTGTTTACAGAGACTATGCAGTATGAACAAATAGAAATATTCACCTGCTGTTGCTTGGCAACTTGCTCCCTTAGTTTGCTAGCTTGCTTCCGAATCGCATCCATTTTTCTTTTTGTACTGACAACAGTCGTTGTCTCGCTTTCCAAATAGAAAATGATCAGGAAATCGTGTCTTGAGTTTGATGAAACCAAAAATTTAGATATAAATACAAAAAAAGGAGAATTACCAGAAGATCTTTCGAGAGACAGGAGCTTCCAATTTCCAAATAGCTGAGATGTAAGAAACGAACTAGAAGAGAAGAAGAGAGAGACAAGTGGGAATAGTGGAGTAGAGAATATAAAGGTTGGGAATGGAGTGAAAAGTGAAAATGCTGTGTGGGGTAAGTTAGACAGAATTTTGCAGGAAAAAATAAAGGTATCTTTTTGAGACTTCCACCAGACACGCGCTTTAATTCCGCGTATGATTGTCTATAATCCCACGACGTTAATATTAGGGTGTAACGAGCGGAGGTGGCTGTCTCGGAGCTACTTACATTTGGTTGAATTCGATTCGATTAATAAATATGTGAATTTAACATAAAATTAAATTTAATAATAAATAAGTTAAATATAAAAATCTTAGATCTTTATTAATTTGTTTCATAAATAATTTATTTAAAATATAATTATATATTTTATATATAATATTATATAATTATTTTTAAATATCATATTATAATTATAATTATTATATTTATTTTTTTTAGATGATTTCTTTTAAATATTTATGTCTAATTTCTTTTGAATAAAACAACTTGTTAAATGGCTTTACAATTTGAATAAGTTTAGTAATGTGAAAAACATAAAAAAAAAATTATATCTTACTTTTGAATGAAATTTTGAAATGTAAATAATTGAAAATGTGAATCTTTTGTAATTATAAATAAATATTATTTACATTTTGATTGAATTTATTTCTTTTTTTCATAAAAGAATAGCTAAGATAAATAAGTGAAGCTTGAAATGAATTTTAGATTTGTAAGTCAAGCTTGAATTTATTTGTTTATTAATTGAACAAACTTAAAAATGTTAAAACTTAGTTTGTTTGCATTCTAATTAATATATATATATATATATGGAATGAGAATTTAAGTTTCATTTGATTCGAGAGAAAATAGGAATAATTTTATCATATTTATTTGTATTTATATTTATAAAATATTAAAATAATAAAAACATATTTAAGAAAAATATGTTTGAAAACAATATTAACTACTTTAGAGATGGAGTTACTTTTCTCTACTACAATAATACTATATATTATTTTATTAATCATAAGATATATAAGTGATATATAAGTCCTTTAGTTGTATATAATGAGATTTTCTCATGAAAAATATATTTCAATAAAACAAATGAAACCTTGGATCCTTTCTTTTTTTTTTTTTTTTTGCTATATTATTGTCTTGTTAAAGAGAAATAAATATGGAATATTTATGTGTAATAAGTTTGGAATCTTTGGTTATTTAATATTAGAAAAAATATTTTTTTTCTTAGCTATCATGACAATATATATTATTTTGTAATCACATATATATAAGTAACAAAAAAATCTTTTGATTATATATAAATAAATGAGATTTTCATCCAAAAGATGTGATATCTTTCAACAAAACAAATGAAGTCTTAGATCATATCATTTCCTTTTTGATTATGTTTTTATAATATTGAAGGGAAATAGAAATAATTTTTTTTATATAAAATATTCAAAATCTTTTTATGTATAATGAACCCCACAACGTGGAACGGACAACCTTGTAACATTGACATATTTTTGGGCTCTTTTGACGGAGAATTTCTGAAACTGACAATGTTTTGATAAAGCTATGGTCATAGACTCACCTTTCAAGTAGCTAAACATTTTGAAATAGTAACTGTACCTAAAGCCGAATATTCTAAATAGAGTTTTCATTTATTTTAAACTTTTGTATACTAATAAAAAACTTGCAGATTCTTTCACCCCAATGACATTAAAAAAAAAATCATGAATAAATTAATCATTTGATTTAATATTTCAACTTAGTCCTTTAAACATTTTTTTAACTCAATTACCTCTAAACATTTTCAATTACAATTCAATTGAGTCATAATTCAAGTTGGTCAAATCAATTTAACAGAACTGTCTAGCTGGCATTGTTAAACGAGGACGACGTGAATCCTAAAAAGATCATCTGGCATCCGCGGGAAGAAAAGGGATTATGACTCAATTGAGTTATCGCAATCAAAGCGTTGATTGTAAATGTTCTCCAATCCCCTTTCCTAAATGCATGGGCATGCACATGCTGTCCAATTCCCAAACCATCAGGCTCATCCAAATTCGAACAAGCAAGAGCTCCACTCACCAAAGTGAATGTGCTGGATTCCAAATTCTCAACAGCATTAAGCAAAAAGCCACTAAAGCCAATTCCCACTCCTCAAATCTACACAAGGCAGCAATCATTGAATTCCACGAAACTTTATCTCTCTCAGTAATTCTTTCAAACACTTTGTATGCACCGTCAATATACTCGCACTCGCATTCACCATATATATTAACAAGGGATTTAGCCACAATCAGTGAGGATGAAGCATATCCGAATTTGACGACATGGGTATGAATCTATTTACCCAAATCCAAATCCTGAATACCCGCAACAGCTTTCAGAACAACAGGCAAAGCAAAATTGTCGGGTGGACTACCAGCACGAATCATTTTGAGGTACGTCAAAATGGCCTGCTTGATTTGAGAGGAACGAGCTTGTGAGCGAAGTTCTTCGATCCATGTGTAAGAAGAAGGAGAAGGGAATTCTGATATGGGTTCTGGAAAGGGACTAGTGGTTTTGGTGGAAGATGAGAGGAGGAGTTACAGCACTTGCAGTGGCGGTGAAGATGGAAGTGGGAGGACGGGTTTGCAGAGAAGCGGAAGCGTGTGAAGAGAATGAAGGAAAAGAAGGTGGAAATGAAGGGAGCAGCAGATGCAAAGAATAGGGCATCAATAGTTTTCAAGTTGTTGCAATTGAATTGAGCAATCTCCGTTGAAAAGCACACTTCATCGGCAGATTTTTTAACATGCCAGCTTTTTAAGTTGTTGTGACCAACTTGAATGATGACTCAATGAAGTCAAAATTTATAATGTATACAGTTAATTGAGTAAAATTTTTCTAAAGAATTAAATTAAGACACTAAATATTTTTCGAGTATCAAATAATTAATTTACTTAAAAATCATTATACTACCATGTTAGGCAGCCTTATTGCCCCATGGACGCGTTTTTGTAGACGCAAGTTTCTTTCTTTTGGTACTTAAATCTATACTATACATGATAGAACGTGTTTTTCTTACACACACGTCATTTTATCCTTCCTTTGTTTTCTTCCAAAATCTTATGTCTTTTTTAATTTAATTGTTTAGTTAATTTGTATATTTATTAACGATCGGTTACGATAAAATAAGCTCTTTGAATCTTTAAATAATATATGTATTAGTTGATTGGTCTATTTTAAACATAAATTTAATGTTTTTAAATTAGATTTTTGTTTGAACTTAATTGAATTTAATGCATAATTAAAAATATTTTCTTTTTTTATGATCTTATGATATATTTTAATTTGAATTCAACTATATGATCATTCAATTTTCTTCTAATTTTTTGTCATTTGACATGTTTAAATTGAAAATCTTGATACATGAAATAATTCAAAAGCCTACATATTAAACATCTAATTGTAATGCATTTTATCTTTGTTCTTAATGCATTCTATTACAAAAAATCCGAAGCAAAAACAAGTTACAGCGGAAGTCGGATTGAATTTCTTACCTCCGGCCATTGATGCAGCACCTTCTTCTTTCTTCTTGATATTCCCTGCGTATTGGGTATTCTTCCAATGCCTCTCAATTTCTCATAATGATAAACTCCTTCTGTATGGATTTGATGATGGCATTAGGGACCCCAATCATCCTTATTTATAGATGTAATCAGCCCATCACCGAAAACTATCTTATCTTTAGTTGTTTAGGATATATCCAAACCAATTCACAAATTCTAATCCTAATAGGACTACTATATTGGTCAAATAAGGTGATAAATTTTTATTTTTTATTTTCCTAAAATTGTGGAAGATTATCCACTGGTGATAAGGAGCCTTTATCTTACATTCTCCCACTTGGCCAATATACATACCAGGATTTGTCAAGGTA
>JANHAO010006608.1:0-21171 GCA_026873985.1 Saraca asoca
ATTACTAAAAAAGGGATTTTACCTTACTATGGCGCAAATGGAGCTTCAAACACCGAACGAAATGAAGAAACCTCACCGGAGAAGATGACGAAAATGGCGGACGCTGCGATGGTTTTCGAAAATTTCGGCCAAATCTACAGAAATGAATTTGGGGAACGAGTTTAAGGGTTTTGAAAATTCCAATGGAAATTTTCCATTCGAATTTAATAAATAATCAAAACGCGTCGTTTCATTTAAGCGTGTTTTAAAATTCCAACGGAAATTCCCTTTGGAATTCAATAAATAATGAAAACGCGTCGTATTATTTAAGCGTGTTTGATTATTCCAACAGAAAATTTTCAACGAATTATATCTATTGGAATATTACAACAGAGACATGACCGTTCTAATATCCATTGGATTATTCCAACGGATTGTCCAACGGATATGTTAATCCATTGAAATATTACCATTTTCTGTTGAATTATTACAACGGACTGATAGTCCGTGGGAAAATCCGTTGGAATAATCCAACGGACCTTATTCCGCTGAAAAATTCGTTGGAATATTCCAACGGATATATTCCGTTGGAATATCGGGTTTTTCTTGTAGTGAATATTTGTAAATTCTTGATATTAATGTCATCGTACGACTTTACATGATTATTTAAAACAAGAATCATAGTGTATATAATGCATGACTTATCACATCAATTAGTGGTAGATCACTTTGTTAATTTGCACAAAGGTATATACATCTAAATTTTTGTGTCTTTGTGTGTGTGTGTGTGTGTGTGTGTGTGTGTGATTTCAGTACAATGATCTAAAATGACACAAGCTATCTCATTATAAAATGAGTTATCTTGCACTAATAAATTTATCTAACTATCAGTGCGATAGATTAGTATATTATAAAATGAATCTTCTATTTTTACCTTGCAAAAATGACCTAAACATTAATATGAAAGTTTCCGTAAAGTTTTGTGGTTTTTGTTTGTAGACATAAAAACCTTGACTTCGTCCAGAATATTGTTTATTGATTTGGATTTAACCACTCGGACAATCTAACAAATAGTTTTTCCCACATGAACAATGAAGGTGGAAGAAATAAATCATTTTAAATAACAATTTTTTTTATGTTTAGTTTGTTTAATTTATAAATTGATTAATTACACAGGTTGAATTCAGAGGTGCTAATTCATCAACATCAAGAAAATGAAATTAATAATAATCTCTTTAAACAGTATTAAGAAGATTTTATAATTCTTCGAATAAAATATAAAAAATTATCTGTAAATGAATACTTAGCTATTTAATCAAAGTTTTGATTAACATTTTCAGATACTAAATTGATGTTTTTTACTCCATAAAATGAACAGGCTAGTGTTGCATGATGCAGTCTAGTTCTAAGATGCATCGAACTTATTTGTAAATTTGTCACAAATACAAATTTTAGAGAAATAAAGTATGTTTTCTCTCCAAAAAAAAAAGTGAAATAAATAGCCAATGTATCTTCCAGTTCAATGCCAAATGGACATTGTCGCCATTCCATGCTTTTGAAATTTTGTTGCAATGAGTCACTACAAAACTTTCTATATGCTCTTATAGGAAATATAAATTCATAAGTCTCATTCAAAAATAAGTTTCTATAGATAGATGCATTAAGCAAATGCAAGGAAAATATGAAGCAGAAATAGAAGAATTTGCCTATTCATCGAAAGTTGAAAAGTTATTTGGAAATTGTATTACTGTTATAATGCAAGTAACTTAATCTCATTATTTCTCATAGGCTATTTATCAGACAACCTTCATCAAGTACTTCAGTTTCTGAATATGATGACAAGCCAGAATTAATGGGCAAAGTACAAGATAAAGGAAATCAGTATGTTTACAATTTACAAATTACATTCACCATATTTGCTAAGGTACCAGACAGCTGGCATGTTGGCTCTGGTATTAAGGCAAGGGATGCTTGGAGAATATAACATTAGTGAGGAATCATCAAAGCAAAGGGTACAAAATGATTAAAATGATTTTCGATGAACCATGGCAATGTGATAGAAAATTGGAAAAAAATACATTTTACTCCTAAAGTTCACGTTTGGAATGAACTACTCTCATTTTTTTTTAAATTTAAACCTAATTTAATCATCTCACTTTTTGAAATAATTCATAAAGATAAAAATAGTTTTAAATTTCAGATAAGTAATTTGTCACAAAAGTAAATTTTCATGGAGAAAGTGTATTTTAATTATCCACAAAAATATCAACAAGAAAAATCTAACGCAAAATAGCCCTTGACGAAGAAAACAAATAGAAACGAACAAGATGGATAATTTTTGTACCATAAATCTAGTCATCCTTCATTTGTAAAAGTACTGCACTTCCAATGAATAGAGCATTCCTTAATTTAATTCATCTAAAGTGTAAGATGCACATTAGCCCAAAGTGACCTTTGGCCAATAGCCAAGTATTCCAAGTCACGGCAAGGAATAGCCACTAAGCGAAGCCAAAAGGCTAGGCCCTATGTCGAATGACTGTGAGCACTAGGCTAATCAACTACGGGCATGGACATAATTGCTAGGCGGAACCAAGGCAAATCAATTCTCTAACTATTACACAGCAATTGATGTGTTCCAAGACATGCACAAATAACATGACTACATCAACCATCTAGTGAGAATCTTACTCACTCCACTAGAATGCCAAAAACATATGAGTATTATTATTCACTTAGAAGCATGACAATTGGCATGCTCATTGCCTATATAAACGTACAGGTATCTCCTCCTTAGATCATTTTCATTACTATTACCAAAACTCTATGTAAGAACTAACTTATGTGTTGGAATGCAATCGGTAGACCACTATCATCGTGTGCGGCTAAATTTGTTACCTATGCAAATCATCGTTTTGCCTAGCTCTGTCTTTCTATTTGGTTCTCCTTAGAGATAGAGTTTCATTTGGCACCATCTGTGGATTTTTTAGCCACCTAATGTTGCAACATTCTCATTCATGTTCTACCCATGCTTCATCTCCAAAAAGGTATCACCATAACAAAAGGGCTCAAAACAAGCATCACTTAGACTAAATGGTGGAGGAAGCCTGTAGAATTATTATCAAAGTCAAGTGTAACGCACCAGCTGAGCAAATTCATTAGCTTCAAGGAGAGATGGAAACTCTTTGTCGTACACATACCTAACCTACTCTTCCTCCACCACCCCTTCGCCCTCCAAGCCCTATTCTCATTGAAGTTAACCTGACTCCACCTCCATACCCTATCCTCAACTCACCTTGCCCTATCACACATCTAAACCACAACATCACTAACTATACCTAACACACAATCATCTTTCTTTCGTTGAACAACTTCACCAACCCAATGTTAAACCATGATCTCTTTCACTCACAAACCCCACCAATTCCAAATCCAATTATTCAACCCATACAAATCCTCACCATGGACCCACCAAAGAAGGCCGATTTTCTCCTATTAGCCTTACTAGGGAGATTCTTAACCTAGCTAGCGTGATTACTTTGTTATCATAATTTTCTTGATTTTGATGTTGAAAACAATTTTGAATCTAACAATATGTTTTAGTGTTTGTTATTTGTTTTGCAAGATCAAAGTGTGTGAGATTCAAGAGAACTATAATTAGTTTTAGCAATTATTTTATTTTTACTAGGATCTTTTGTAAGTGAATTCAAATAAAATTTGATTCAAGTAAATTTCTGATAACTGATACATTGAAATAGAAATAAATCACTTGAAGTGAGATAAAATAAAATATTTTTCAAATTTTTTCAAATAATCTTTCACAAGTGCAAGTTTTATAAAAACCATTTTTCATTGTGTGAATCAATTCACAAATCCATTTATAGTAAAGATCTTGTGAAAATATATTAAAGTCGATTCAGCAATTGATTCATGAAGAAACATTTTGAAAAATATTTCTTACTGAAGGTTAGAATTTTTCCTGAATCAATTAGTTAATCGATTCAAGACCTATTCATATAATGCTATAATTTGATTCATGCATTGGTTCAATCATAAACTTCTTTATGATATTCATAGATGAATTGATTCACAAATCGATTCATTAGTTGGTAACCGCTCTCTAAATCATTTCACAGATAGAAAGTTAGTTATTTTTTAAATGTTAGTTACAATAACTATAAATATCCATAACCTCTTTTGAAACGTATTCATTAGAAATCAGTTTACATTTCTTCTAGTATGAAAAATAGAGAGCTATCAAAGTTTAACAAGATTTATCACTTTCTCAATATATCTCATTAAGTCAAAGGATCTTGAATCAAGTTTGTGAAGAATTCACATTAGAAATTTGAGATATTCATATCAAATTATGGTATTGTATTTCTTACCTTATTTCTTATTTTCTATTTCAGATTTCTAGGTTAATAGAAATCAGAGATACAAAATAAGAGGTTGATCTTCCCTTTGCATCTTCTTTAGTTGTGAGGTTGATCATAGTTAGTTGAAGATTGTAAAGAATTCTTAGAATATCTCTAGGTTATGAGGTTAATCATAGTTTGTATAAGATAAAAACATTGTTGCATCTAGATTAGCAAGAGCCTAGCTAAATTTTGTTAATGGGTTTGCAAGAGCCTAGTTAAATCTTGTTGTATAAATTAGTTGTTCAAAAGCCCAGTTAATTCCTGTTATTGTTAATAAAAGTGGTCATCTAGTTAAGGATTGATCTAATAGATGTAAACTTCAACTGCGATTTCAATTGAAGTTGAACCACTTTAAAAATCTTATGTTCTTGATTATTTTTTTTACTACATTTTATCTTTCTGCACTTTTTATTCTGCTATTTTGTTGCAATTTTGATATTACTGCAATTTTGTTTTAATAATTGTTCTAATCTAGATTAATTAATTTGTCATTAAAATTTTATATCTTAATTTAATCAGTGACTCTAATACAATCTTAATTATCCAATAGTGTTTCTCTAATAAATCTTGTAAACCAGAATCCAATCTCAAAGTCAATAGAGTATATATTTTTAACAAGGGGAAGATCTTTATATTTTTGGGGCCAATATCTCACACATGTGCAAAACCATGTCAATTGTACATACAAGGTTTACAGCCTACTGAACCTAACTATTGACCTTACCCAAGGTTCAAGGAAGCCATCCTCCTGCTAGGAAGAGAACCACAGCTTCTCAGCAACAATGATGGCTACTTTCTTGCTTACCTACTTTAAGCCACCAACCCACATAGATCCCTGTGATGGAATGTCACCCCCTAAGAGCATGTGGAGGCATTTTGGGTGTCAATGTTATTGTTGGGCACCCTGGATGCTATCATATGCCACACCTTTTCTACCACCCTAAAAAAGACCAGCCTATACTGGTTTACAACCCTACCAAGGCAATCGATTGACAATTTTTAGTAGCTAGCTGATGCATTTTCTACCCATTTTGCAACCAACAAAACACCTAGAAAAACATTGGCCTTAGTAAATTTCCAGAAGGAATAGCATGAAATGCTCAAAGAATATCTAGCCCATTTGAATGCCCTAGTTTTTGAAATTAAGGATCTCAATAAAAATGTTGTAGTGCACTAAATTATCTCTGGTCGATCTGGCCACTTTTCCCTTCACTTAGCCAAAATGGCATGCAGTTTCTATCTTAGAACTTTTGGCTTGATTGGAAAAGCATATAAACGTTGAGGTATTTGAGTTCATCTAGTGGTAGGTTAAATGAACTCAGTCTAAAAGTGTGCCAAATAGAGAAAGATTAGCCAAGCAAGAGAGGGCATCTCTTTGCAGATGTTTTAATAACTATGAGTTATTGAATGTACCGATCAATTGTACAATGAAAGATGTGAAAGCCATAAATTTAATGAAGTTTCTCCCATAGGAATGGAGGGAATTCCCTCCAATAGATAAATGAAAATGTTAGAAGTTCTACTGTGATTACAAGCATCATATTGATGATTTTTGGAACTTTGAAGGATGAAATAGAGGCACTTATAGGGAGGGGAACCTTTCAAAGTATAAGAAATTCTGTATAGAAGAAGACAGAGAAAATGAACGAGTGAAGAAGTGGGATCATTCACCACAACCTACTCAAGCCAAAGGCAAATAGGTTAAGGAAGATTCCCCAGTCTTAGGGGTAGTGGAAGCTATTGTAAGAGGCTTCATGGAAGGAGGAACCTCCAAGAATGTAAGGAAATGACGCCTTCGAATAGCAATTGTAGTATATGGGAAGAAGAAAAGAGAACAGTATGAATCAATTTGTTTCATGGAGAAGGACTTTAAGACATTGACCAAGACTAATGACAATCCAATGATAATCTCAATGCTGGTACGCAATTTTATAGTCAAAATGATACTTGTTGATCAGGGAAGTACCATTGACATTTTATATTTGCATGCAGCTAATGCTTTCAATATTCCAAACAGCATGTATAAACCTTGCAAATGCATTTTAATTGGTTTCATAGAAGGGTAAGTTTTGGTGGAAAAAGTAGTGACCTTGAGACTAACCTTAGGAACTCGATCATTGAACAAGAATCTAGATGTCAATTTTCTAGTCTTGGCCACCCTAAACAGTGCTTACAACATAATCCTAAGGAGATCATCTTTGAACCAGGCAAGAGCCATAGTCTCTACCCCTATTTGTTGATGAAATTCTCTACGACGGAAGGTGTTAGAGAAGTTTAGACTGATCAGTAGGTAGCTAGTAGATGTTATATGGCTAGCTTGGCAAAGAGTAAAGAAAGCAATAGTATGATGAAGCAAGTGGTTGTAACCCACTAAATAATGAGTGGCAAATGGTAGACTCAACTTTGCTCGATGTTAAGCAAACCGATGTTGGCTAAAGCCAAGCTTAAGACTCAGAAGTGGTGCAAATTTTTGGGGAGAAAGATGAAAAGACAATAAAAACCAAGGCTATACTCATAGGGAAAGGTCGAGGTCTACTTGGTGAATTATTAAAGGAGTACATCGAAATCTTTGCATGGATGCCTGTAGATATGCCAAGAATTGACCTAAGTGTAGCCTATCACAAACTATCGATCAACGCCAATACTAAATCTTTATAGCTAAAGAAGAGGAATCATGGTGTTGAATTGTACATAGTGATAAAGGAAGAAGTGGGAAAGTTGTTGAGCATAGGTTTCATCAAAGAAGTTCCGCACACCATATGATTAGTGAACATGGTTTTGTCAAGAAGGCTGATGTGGGATGGAGAATGTGTTTGGACTTTTTAGATCTCAATAAGGTATACGCCAAAGGCTCATACCCACTCTTAAACAACGATCAGTTAGTAGATAGTGTTGTGGGATTTGAATCTAGAAGAGTAGTAAAGGTGCAAGTGTTGGCAGACTTTGTAGTCAAAATGGCAAGATTAGAGGAAGCTAAACCAAGGGGACAAGATTGGACATTATATGTTAATGGCTCGTCAAATGGAAAGGGCAGTGGGGCAAGTGTAATCTTAGAAGGTCGTATAGACTTAATACTAAAATATTCATTTAAGTTTGACTTCAGGGCAATGAACAATTAGGTAAAGTATGAAACATTAATAGTAGGTTTAGAACTAGCAGAGGTAGGAGGCCAATCATCAAGAATCAGAAGTAACTCTTAATTAATGATTACCTAAGTTAAAAGAGATTATAAGATTAAAGAGCCAATGCCAGTGAGAAATGTTGATATAGCAAGAAACCTACTAAAAGAATTCAACTATGTGTTGACAAGAATCCCTAGGAAGGAATACGATCAAGTGGATGCATTGGCCAAATTGGCTAGCGCCAAAGCAATGGTGAATAAGCAAATTATAACATAAAAAAGCATACAGTCACCATGCATGGACAAAGTAATATGTGTAAAGCAGGAAGAGTCTTGGCTAACTCTAATTATGGCATTCTTGAAGAAAGAGCACTTCCCAAAAGATAAGAAAATGGAAAAGAGGGTTGAGTGAAGAGCAGGGCATTTTTTCTTGAAAGGAGCATAGTTGTATAAAAAAAGGCTTTTCCCTCCCATCCTTAAGATACATGCAACCGAGTGAAGCTAGCTATGTCTTCAGAAAGATACACAAGGGGATTTGCAAGAGCCATATGGTAGAAATGACATTAGCTTTAGACCCATTTAGTTAAGATATTTTTGGCCCAAGATGAAAAAAGAAGCAGTTGAACTTGTACAGAAATGTGGGAAGTGCCAAAAGTTTGCCAAATTTCAGAGGCAACCTCTAAATTATCTCTATCCATGGTCATTCAACTAGGAGGGGATGGATCTATTAGGACCATTCCCAACTACTCCAGGTTAGCTAAAGTATGTAGTGGTGGTGATCAATCACTTCACAAAGTGGGTAGAAATAGAACCCCTTGCAGCCATAACTTCAAAATAATGTGTAAATATTTGTTTGGAAAAATATCATCTATAAGTAAAACCTCCTAAAAACATCACTTTAACATAAGAAAATTGCTAACAACTTTTCATAGCTATGGTTTTCCAATATCAATTATACCCTACATTTTGAAAGGTTTTTGCTAAAGGTATATTCGTAAGTAAACGCTTACTACATAAGTACATGTCTCATTTGCTCTTATGAAGGTTAGAGATCAAGAAAAAGTTTACATCCATCAAGTACCCCCAAACTAATGGGCAAGTAGAATTGGTGAATAAGATCATTCTAAAAAGGCTAAAGAAAAGTCTAGACGAGACCAAATGAAAATTGGTTGAGGAGTTGCCAAGCATCTTGTCATCCTATAGAACCACCACTCATCCACTATAAAGGAAACCCCTTCATGCTTGTATATGGAAGCAAGGTCATGCTCTGGGTCGAACTAGACTAATAAATAGAAAACATTATGAGAAAAGAGAAAATGAAGAAAGAAGAAAAGAAAAGCTAAATATGCTATTAGAAATAAAGGATACTACTTACCTTTGCACCGAATGATATGAAACAAAGATAGCCAAAATCGCTAATAGGAAAGTCAAAAATAAAGAAATCGTGGAAGGCATGCTCATCCTCTAACGTGCAAATGGGCTACATAAAGTGGAAGCCAAGGGAAAGCTAGTGGCATCATGGGAAGCACATTCATGGTACAAAGAAATTTGTCAAGTAGAGCTTAACACCTAGAGACCATGTAGGGGGTGCCCCTCCCATAAACATGGAATGCAGTGCACCTCAAGTTGTACCTCATGTAAATATTGATTTCAAATGGTTGACAAGCCATGTAATCAAAACAAAAGAGAAATACAAAATGTAAAGAAAAATTGTCATCTACCCTAAAGAAATGTCATTATATAAGATCGAGTAGCCCATTCGGCCTTCTAAGACCAAGCAGTCCCCTCGACACTATAATACTAACTAATCTGCTTGATATTATAAGACCGAGCAATCCCCTCGACACTATTACACCAAGTAGTCCCCTCAACACTATAATACTGAGCAGTCCCTTAGCACTATAACACTGAGTAGTCCCCTGAGCATTATGAAATTGAGTAGTTGCTCAACACTATAACACTGAGCAGTTCTTTCGGCATTATGAGATCGAGTAATCCCCTCAGGATTAAAAGATTGAGAGGTCCCCTGGCATTATAGCAGTGAAAGTCCTATTGGAGGTCAACAGAAGTCCAAGTACTAGGAGAGGATAGCTAAAAGTTAAAACTCCTAGGAGCATACGAGTTAAAGGACGAGCAAATGACCCAGTGGGGTCAAGAGAAGAAAAATTAAAGATCTTATAGAACAAAAGTCAGCAAAGCATATAAAAATGATAATAATAAAAGGCTCATTGAAAGCCAAAGTTATGAGAAAAGTGCAAACAAATAGAGTACTTCATTATAACATTCGATTGACTAGGAATAGATTACATAAAAAAATGAACAAGAAAATACAAATGGCCATACCTACTCAAGGTCTTTTAGAATTTGTTCCAAGTTTTTATCCCTATCAAGCCTCAAAGTATTGATGAGCAAACCAGGGATAAAATGTTTAATTTGGTGAATGTCTTGGTCAAATCCATTCTAAAACATAGGATAACTAAACTCTTCAACTTCCTAAATATCATCGTAGAGTTTCTTTTCTTTCATAGTAAAGGTCACTCAATCCTCTTCCCACCCTTACTGTTTAATCTCTGACTCCTAACTCAAGCTCCTAATTCTTCGTGGACAGAGAGTCCCGCTATTTCACCAACTTGACAATATAATTAGTAAGGTCATACATGCATGTATCATGATTAACTAGCTCCTCAGACTTAGCCTCAACATCCTTCTTTAGGTTTTCCATAACACTTGACTTTTTCTCAAGGAACTCTTTCTCTGTCCGAGCCAAGGTAAGGGCAATTGAGAGAATAGAGGTAATCAGGTGAACAATTTAAGCTATTGAGGATTTCAAAAGGCGAATAGGGTCATGGTCTTTTATAAAGACATCGATTCAATCTTGGTCAATAAGAAAGAACAGTTGACTTTATTTAGGAACATTGATAGGGAGAAGCTCCGACTAGCCACCTAACTTTATTTTCTTCGTAGAGGAACCAGACACATTTGAGGAGCTATTGTCCTTGCCTTTAGAAGAGTCCTAAAGAAAAGCTTTGCACTTATAAGAGGATAGGGCCTTCGTAAGACCAAAAAGGGTCTCTAATGGTTTGGAGAAGGGGGATGAGTCACAATCTTAGTATTCAACAAAGAAGCCTTAGTCTGTGCCATAAGCAGAACAATGGGCTTCTTCTTCACTAGGTCCTTGAATATGGATCTCCTCTAGGTTCTTTGGGTCCATCTTCGATCAGTGAATCTTAATGACTTCCTTGTTTAACCAAGAATCTAATGAGTGTAAATTATAAGGAAGAAAAGGAAAAACAAGATCTCAATGTGTATAAAGGACAGACTAGGCATCAAAGTGCCCTAATGCCCATAGCCAAATGATGAGATCCTAATCATCATCAAAAAGATTTCAAGCAAATAGTTTTGGGGTAGCTTCATAGGAGAGGACCACTTCACCATGTAAAAAAGCTTCCTATCCTAAATAAAGAAAGGGTGAAATCCTTTGGCCACTCAAAACTTGAAAAAGGAATATTTTCAGGAGCAAATGCTTGTAAGCATATTCTCTATGAAGACTTGTTCCAAACAAACATTGAATAAGGTGAATCTAACCTTAAGTTTTTGTTAGGAGTATATAAAGACAAAGAAGGATATAGCTACGTTGGAAGTAAGACATAGTCAAATACTTATCACTTCAAAACAAAGCAAGAAAACCTAAGCATTTTAGGTTGGTTGGGTCAGATAGATGTTCAAGTCATGTAAGACATTTACCTAGAACCCAAAAATGGGGGAGAGACATGTAGATGATCAATTATGTCTTTATAGAACATGACAAAGGATGAAGTGTCATAATTGCATGCTCGCTCATTAGTTTCCATAGCCTAAAAGGATATATCTTTCATAGACTTGCTTAGGATGTAAACCCTCTCTAGCTCACGAATAACTTCCAAATCTTGCCATTTGTCTAAAGCTACGGTTACTTTCATATCCAAATGGATCGAATCCAGATTGCTTAATGCTTTGACAATTAGATGAGCTTGCTCAATTCCATTCTCATCCTAGGATCAATGTGCCATAATTGTGAATTGGTCACATGAAATGGAAAATGATGTTTTCAAAGGAGTACTCTCTGAAATCAGATGAACAAGACTCAAAGTCAGATGACATATCAATAGAATCGCTTGATCTTCCAAACATGAAAAGCGTAAGCACACAAAGTTGAAGACTACCATTTAAAAGTAAAAAGCAATCAAAATGAGCAAATAAAGGAAGAAAACAATAATGTCGATCAAACAAAAGAGCAAGAAGGGTAAGTAAAAGTGGAAGAAGGAAAGCACAAAGGCATGGGTAAGCCAAGAGGCAACTAAATCACTGGTTCCTCTGGTAAGACTTGGTGAAAAGCCAAGGGACTCAAACAAAATAGTAGCACTAGGGCAAAGAGCACCACAATAAGCATGGTTTGAGGCACAATAAAGAAAAAAGAAATAGAAAACCAAGAAGAATATTAAAAATGCAAAACTTACTCGTAAAGAGAGCCCAAAAAGACAGCCTAAAGAACTAGAAAATTGCCAAAAAAAAAAGCTTGAAGCAATGGTGGCATAAGGAGAGTTTGGAATTATGAAGTTGATACATGAAAATTATTTTTTTTAAGAAACTAAACCCATATTTATAGTGAAAAAGAGACAAATGTGACAGCTAAAAGAGGCTAGGATGATGATCCCCACGATGACGTGACTCTAGCAAGTCTTGAGGCACCTCAAAAAGGTAACACAATCATAGGCAACTCCAATGTATAGAAAACATCTATCCAAGAAGGTAAAGAGTCCTCAAGTTGATCATTCAACATAGTTGTTAGAGGGAAGGGGGCAAGTGACACAATCCAAAGTGACCTTTGGCTAGTACATGGTCAATGTTGGACAAGAGGCCAAAGTTGTAATAAGAAATAGCCACTAAGGGAAGCTAAAAGGCCAAGCCCTATGTTGAACAACTATGAGCACCAGGCAGATCAACTAAGGGCATGGACCTGATCGCCAAGTAGAATAAAGACAAATCAATCCTCTAAGTATCACATAACAATTAGTGTCATTCAAGACATGCACAACCGACACAACTATATTAATTGTCTAGTGAGAATCTCATTCATGTCACTAGTATGCCAAAAACCCGTGGCCACTCATCATTCGCTTAGGAACATGACAATTGGCATGTTTGTCATCTATATAAATGCCTAGATATATTCTGCTCAGATCATCTTTATTATTATCAAAACTCTAAGAACTAACTTGAGCATCGAAATGCATTCAGTGGACCACTTTCATCCTATTTGGTTAACTCTGTTACCTATGTAGATCATTATTTTGTCCACCTCCATTCTTTCGGTCAGCTCTCCTTAGAGGAAGAGTTTCAAAAAATAAGTAGATCATTATACACTACAAAAAATTTGGAATTTACTGATGAAATTTAATGATATATAATTACTGGTGGATTTTACTATAAAAGTATATAATGTAACATGAGATAAATGTTCATCAATTAATGATGGATTCTATGACAAACTGAATATTTCTGTCCCTAAGTATTTATTTAAAATTTTACATGAGATCTATCTAAAGGAGTTCATGGGAAAACATGTGTCTAAATAAACATGGGTTAATTTCAAAAGTGTTTATATTTTTAACTAAGTATATATGATTTTAGTTAACTAGTGGTGAAACACTTAGTTAATTTGCACAAAGATATATAGATTTAAACTTTTTCATCCTTGTACCAAAAAATATATCATTTCAACGCAATGATGTAAAATGACATAGATTATCTCTTTATAAAATGAATCATGTTGCACCAATAAATTTATTTAACTATCAATGAGCAAGTATACAAACTAATAGAACAGTGTTTTATGAGTGAACTAGCAGGCTTGTCTAACCGACCCTATCTAGTTGATCGAGCTAGATTGTACAAGCTTTCAAAATGTTGTAATTGACAAAATGTGAATTTTCATGCATGTCATTTAGCTTGGTACAACAATTCCATGAGGTCACCTTCATGCATGTGGTGCCTTGCTCTTCAACTTGGTAGGACAAAACCACATCCCCCCAAACTTTTCAGCTTATAATTTACATGGCACGAAATGAATTATCTGCCAAGTTATAGAATAAATGCCAAATGTTTCACATGGCACCTAGCTAGCCCTTTTTCTAAAATTGTATTGATGCACACCCCATCGATCTCCCATAAAACTAAAAAGGGGAAACAAAGGAAGTTACAATTGCCACCATGTCAGGTATCATTACTTAATAATAGTTATACATGCTAACATAAATCTAATATAGTTGCTACCAAACTATGAATGTATCAATGACTTTAGGAATTAATTCATTACATACATAAAGTGACAAGAATCTTCATAATGAAAGCAAGAGATCAAACAAACACCCAACCTTTGGAGCCCAAAGAAATTCACCACATATGAGAAACACAACAACATGCAATGAAGGTAAACATGCATATGCATATCAAAAAAAAATATCTAAACATCAAGGGTAGACACCCACAAATCACCAAATATTTGAGCATAACACCCATAAAACTAAGAAGTTAAAAACAATTTACATATTCCTTAGGAAACCCCAACAAGCTAGGAACTTCAAAGATCCTCAGCAAAATCTAGAGTATGAACATCATTGGTAGGATCCGGGCTTTAGGCAATTGCCTCCACCATGAAGTCCTCAAGGTTTAGGATAACCACCTCATACTCGTCTTCACCTTGATCATCTTTTTGCTCACCTTTATCTATGCTAGCTCCAAGACCACCATCACCTTCATTTTGCCTACCATTGCCGCCACCGTTAGCATCTCTTATTGCAACCACTAGAGCATCGACATTGGGAAGAAGATCGGGAGAAGCATTATCATTGTCTGCCCCCTTGAAGGTATCCACACCAATACCAAAAAGATAGTTATGACATCTATTTAGCTTTAGAATTAGAAGTAAACAATCAAAAGATAGGACAAAGTAGCAAAGAAATTGAACCACAAGGAGCCATAGAAACACAGAAAGCACGAATGGTAGTAGGGAAGTTGGAGAACTTTGAATATGAAAATGATGAGAGAAGGACAAAAGAAGCTATTTGTACCATTGAAAAATGATGGCCCAGATCAGCTCAAAACCAAAAAGCATAATCAATGGCTACAATGGATAAGCATTAAAAGCCTGCAATGATGACATCATGAAAAGACGTGTCAAAATCAATGTCCACAACCATTAATTACACTAAATCCAAGGTAACCATCAGACACATTAGCACTAAGCCAAACAAAAAAACCCTGCCAAGGTAGTAAGGTCAAATTATAGCCACTCTCTTTGGGAAGCCTAAAGGTGAAAGGACAAGTGATAACACCATAACTTCACTAGCCCTTCTATCGAATAGTGCTCGCTCTAATAGCCAAGGGCATTCACTTGAAACCAACATGGCATAACTAAAGTACTATTATGGGTGATTTCCAGTTCCACTAAGGTGGGTTGGTAAAAGCCTAACAAGTGAGTTCAGCTAGTCTAGAAGCTCAGCTTGCTAACGTACAAGGCCAAGACAATAGCCTCAGCTCACTAATGAATCAAGCCCTAGATCTCTAGTAGAGTAAGCCACATCCAGAATGCACACCATGAGCCTGAGAACAAGACCAACTTGCATGACTGTGAATCTAACAGCGTGAGTCCAGTTCACTAAGAAAGCGACCTCCAGCCTAAAGTACCGCACAAGTCCAATCAGTAGCTAGATGCACACATTCCCAACTAGCAAACTAGCCCCTAAAAGCAAACACTCACTTGCACATATCAACTTGTAGAGTCGAAGTTATCTATATATATTAATTATCTAATGTAACAGATGTACAATTTGGAAAATTACCTTTGTAACCTCCCCTGCCTCTATAAATAAAAGGGGAGAAGCCATTGTAAAGGGATCTGAACAAGATTTGAGAATACTTGTAGAAACTCTGCTATACTATAAACAGAGAGCTCTGTAAAAATACTATTCACCCA
The DNA here is from genome assembly GCA_026873985.1 of Saraca asoca. Taxonomy (NCBI): domain Eukaryota; kingdom Viridiplantae; phylum Streptophyta; class Magnoliopsida; order Fabales; family Fabaceae; genus Saraca; species Saraca asoca. Next base: position 15,533 of record JANHAO010006608.1, read on the forward strand.
GCAAATATTCTGGGCAATAACACTACCTTGGACGTAGGGGTCGAATGGCTTTAGCCAAACCATGTTAAAAGCCCTATGTGTATATCTTCTTCTTCCTTCTTCTAGCTTTTACTGTTTCTTCTCATTTGCACAATCAAAATAGCAGCTTGAGGAATAAAGAACTCATCTGGTTGATTGTAGCTTGGCTCCAACCAAATTTCACTATCAATATTTTAGCACTAGAGGAAGGGCCTCATCCGTATTCTGGTTTATTTTCTGTTTAAATACAATGGCTAGAAGAAGAGCCACTGAAAAATTAAATGCTCCGATTATTCAGTCAACAAATACTTCCATCATAGGAGTCACCATTGGCTTCCCCTCGCAGCTTAGTGCCAACCTACTATTATTGTCCCTGAGGCTGATGAAGTGCAAGCATCGCACCAATGCCAACAAGCATTAGAGAATGCAATGGACAAGTTGGCCAAGGTGATGAAAATATTGAAGGAAGCAGAAGCTCAGGGTGTGCAAGGGCAAGACGAGGACGTTACACCTGGAAACATACACTAGTAGCAAGAAGCTAAATGCCCGAGTAGAGCCAACCAAGAGCAAACTTCATGTCACTACTCATGCAACTAGGAAAATGAAAAAAGCCACTATGTCTCCAATTAGCAACCGAGGGGCTTGGGCTAGCCGGTGGAGGAGTTGCTTTAGAGGGTTAAACAGTTAGAGGAACACCTTCCAGCCTAAGATGATCAAGCTTGCTACAAGGAAAGCTCACCATTCTCTGTAGAAATTAAGAAGCAACCTCTCCCCCGCAAACTTAAAATTCTCGTAATTCCATTGTATGATAGGAATAGTGACCCATGCGACCACCTGGACATGTTCAATGTCTAGATGGACCTTTAAACAATCGATCCTTTAATCAAATGTCATATTTTCCCAAGTACATTAGGAAGCATACCTCAAACACGGTTCAAGAATCTTCTAGCTCATAGCATTAGTAGTTAGGAGGAATGTCAAAGAAAGTTCATCAACCAATATAAAACATTTAAAAGGAAGCTCATGCCCTCTGCCATCCCATGATAGTCTTTCAACGGAAAGATGAATCATTGAAAGACTACATTATGCGGTTCAGACATGAAGTCAATAATGTGAAAAGTCTATCTAATGAAAATGTTTTGATAGCAATCTTAGAAAAGCTCCATAAGGATGGAAAGTTATACAAAAGTATATATAAATCCCTAGTTAGTGACCTAGGAGAATTTTATAAGTGGGTTACCAAGCAAATCAGGTGGGAAGAGATTTCCAGGGCAAAGAAGTCTGAGCAAAAAGGTGAAATGAGCTATCCTGCCTAAAAGAGGAGTAATAAGAACCAGAATGACGACTCCAATCTCCAGCTTGCAAAGATGGCTAAGATCTCACAACCTCATCATCCAAGCTACCATGAAAGCTACAGCATCCTATCAGACTCCAAAGATAGGATCTTTGCCATAGAAAGAGATAACAAAGATCTCAAGATGCCTAACCCCATAAGAAGTCCCCATTGGTGCAGAGATTCGAGCAAGTTTTGCACCTACTGCATTGAGGTCGGGCATGCCACTTCGGACTACTGGGGACTCAAAGACGCGTATGAGGATATAATCAAGAGAGGTCACCTAAAAGACTACATGGTGCGACTTATAGAATGGTGATCCCAACAATCCTGACAGGCCCTTGGCCAAAGGAAGGTGATCATAATACAAAGCTATGTTCAATTCCCTTGTTATTGTTCAGTAAACTTTATGAAAATACCTCAAATCTTTGTTTGCTAATATATGAATTTTCAACAATGAGTTTTGTCTAAAAATTAGTATATATATCACCAACTTTCTAAGACACCATATGTATGCGATCTCCTGCTTGCTATACATATGACCAACTTTCTAAGGTACCAATGCATGCACCTCTTCCCTTATGCATATGACCAACTTTTTGAGGCACCACATGTATGTGACCTTATGCATATGACCAACCTTCTAAGGCACCATATGCACGCACCCTTTCCTACTCACTATGCATATGACAAACTTTCTGAGGTACCATGTGCATGTGACCTCATGCATATGACCAACTTTCTGAGGTACCATGTGCATGTGACCTCATGCAAATGACCAACTTTTTGAGGCACTGTATGCATGTGACCTCGTGCATATGGCTAACTTTCTAAGGCACCATATGCATGCACCCTTTCCTGCTCGCTATGCATATGACTAACTTTCTGAGGCACCATATGCATGTGACCTCCTCCCTCATGCATATGACCAACTTTCTAAAGCACCGTATGCATGTGATCTCGTGTATATGACTAACTTTTTAAGGCACTATATGCATACACCCTCTCCTGCTCGCTGTGTATGACCAACTTTCCAAGGCATCATATGCACATGATTGTTTCAATGCTTGATTATTTATCACATCTGCTCATCATGGTCGATTGACCTAACGAGCACCAATGGTATCTAATGATTATCCAGTTATAATTCATAAGAACCCATCACAGGTCACTCTTTGTGATTTATTAGGCATTTCTACTGTGGAATATTTAGATGCATAAGACAACTACAAAAGTTTATAGAAGAGACCTCACTTAACGAGATGAGCTTACGTAGCAGAATACAAATGCAGACTTTTGCTAGCAATTTTTAGCTCCCAATCTACAAAATGAACTGCAAGCTGGGGGGCTTATGTTATAGGTGATGTTTGGTTCCATCGAGGTGGGCTGGCAAAAGCCCAACAAGCAAGTTCAATAGGTCCAAAAGCTTAGTTCACCAAAATGCAGGGCCAAGACAACAACCATAGCTCACTCATGAGTCAAGCCTTGAATCACATTAGAGCGAGCTGCATTCAAAACACACACCACAAGCCCGAGAATGAGACTAGCCTATGTGATCACAAGTCGCACAATATGAGTCCACTTCACCAAATGAGCAACCTCCAGCCTAAAGAACCACATAAGTCTAATCAATAGCCAAAGGCACACATTCCCAACCAGCAAACTAGCCCCCAAAAGCAGATGCCCACCTACACATATCAACTTATAGAGTCCAAGTTTTCTGTATATATTAATTAGCTGATGTAACAAATGTACAATTCAGGAAATTATCTTTGTAACCTCCACTACCTCTATAAATAGAATGGGAGAAGCCATTGTAAGGGGATCTGAACAATATCTAAGAATACTAGCAGAAACTTTGCCATATTGTAGAGAGAGAGCTCTAAAAAAATATTGTTCACCTAGTAAATATTCTGGGCAATGACATTACAGTGGATGTAAGGGCTGATTGGCTTTAGCCAAACCACATTAAAAGCCCTTTGTGTGTATTTTCTTCTTCCTTCTTCTGGCTCTTACTACGTCTTCTCATTTGCACAACTAGAATAGCAGCTTGAGGAATTAAAAACTCATTTGGTTAACTAGAGTTTGGCCCTAAACCAAATTTTACTATCAACAAGTATGCTCACCTTCCAAATTGTACTAGGCTCATAACAATGCTCACTTGTGTCCCATGGGTCACTGGATAAATGCCTCACACTTGGTATATTACAATCATGTCCTTCAACCATCATTGCCTAAATGAGCACTAATGACAGTACCTCCTTACCATATTAGCAGTCCATGCCAATTGCCAATCATGCAGCCTTATCCACTTATTGAACTTTTTTGCCTATGGTTGCATGCTTATATAAAGATATCAGGCATTTCCATAAGTTATTTTGCCTAAGTTCCTTGCCTACACCCTATTTAACTTAACAATCAGAGTGTCATTCAGCGACGATTTGGTCGCTATCATTGGTGTCTTTCTCCTATACATGTCCCCCAACACATTCCTATAGCCTAGAAATTTATCAAGACCCAAAAATTAATTAGGTTTTTTTTTCATGGCCCAATTAATATTCAAGCTAGATTCAGGCCATGCTAAATATACATTAATTTTCATTAATATAAATTGATGGTCCCGATAAAATATTAAAATGCAGAAAACAATTGGATCTTGCCTTTTTCTTGTTAGGGAATTTACATACACCTTATTTAATATGAACTTATTTATTTAACAAGTTAATGATTATTTTCTTTTATTGAGATATGCAATAAACTTATAATCAATAAATGTGAATTGATGTGTGAATCGATTTATAAGGTAAAAAATGATTTTATATTATTTTTTTCACGTGGTTTGAATCTACCTCATTATTTAATTAAAATATTAGGATCAAATCTCATTTGAATTCATTTACAAAAGATCGTATTGAAATAAAATAATTCCTAAAACTATTCTTGGATCTCTTGAATCCTTTTTCTTTGGACCTGCAAAACAAATCAAAAGCACTAAAAAATATTGTTAGATAAAATTTCTTTTAACATTAAAACTAAGGGAAATATGTAGGTAGAGTAACCTAGGGTAATAATCTCTCCCTTTTTTATGTTGACAAATAATTTTAGATAAGATTCAAAGTAAAAAATAATAATAATAATAAAGGGATGATATCATCTAAATTATCTAAAATGAAGCTTTATGCTTTTTCTCCCCCTTTTGAAACATCAAAAAGAAATAAAAGAGAAATATATAAAGCAGATTAAAAATCAAGTTAAAAATTCATAGCTCCCCCTGAATTTGTGAATAAATTTTTTATTAGAATCGACTAGGGAATCAATTCTTTCATACAAATTAACTGTTTAAAATTTTGATTTATATAGAAACATTGAAAATTTATCTGAATCGGTTTCTAATTAGAAATGCAAATTTTTGAGCTATGAATTGATGCGAGAATTGATTCAAATACTCAAATTAAATCTTAAAAAAACTATAAATCGATTCTAGATTTGATTCAGTGTCCTAAAATTAGTTTTTAATATAGGATTGAACCAAAATTTGCTATTTAAACTTGTACCTTAAACTCTTAATTCATATACCTACAAAACAAACTTAAGAAACTCCAATGCTTAAGTTAGATTTTGCATTAAAGAGTCAAATATAATAAATCAAATAAAAAAAATATAAAGCAAATAATTGAAAGTATCTAATTTTCTTCAATTTCTTCAGGGTTCATCATTCCAATTTCTCTTCTAAAGAATATAATTCTCTTTTCATCTAAAGGCTTAGTAAAAATATCAGCCAATTGGAAATCTGTTTGAACAAAATCTATTAAAACGTCTCCCTTTTGAACATGATCTCTTAAAAAGTGGTGTCTAATCTGAATATGCTTGGTTTTAAAATGCATTATAGGATTTTTGGTTATATTTATTGCACTTGTGCTATCACAAAGTATTGGAATTTTCTCAAACTTTAATCCATAGTCTTAAAGCTATTGTTTCATCCAGAGAATTTGGGCACAACAACTTTCAACAGCTATATATTCTACTTCAGCAATAGATAAAGTGACACAATTTTTCTTTTTACATGACTATGAAACTAATGAGTATCGAATAAATTAACAAGAACCACTAGTGCTCTTCCTATCTGTTTTACTCCCCTTGCTTAATCTATATCATAATATTCTAATAGACTACAACTATCTAACTTAGGATACTAAAGTCCCAAATTTTTAGTTCCTACTAGATATCTGAAAATTCTTTTAAGTGCTAATAGGTGAGATTCCTTAGGATTAGTTTGATATCTTGCACA
>JANHAO010006609.1:0-21132 GCA_026873985.1 Saraca asoca
TGGCCAAACACAATGAAGACATAGAGGTACTAAAATATCCTTCATTTTTCTATGGCTCTTATGTTAGTGATACTGATAGTGAATCCAATTTTCAAATTGATGCTCAAATTGATAATGAATCTGATGATTTGTATGAGGAAATCTATGAAGCACCAATTGTTCTCATGATAAAATTGAGTTGCCCTTTTCTTTATCATCTCTACTTGTATCAACTTTCCATTGATTGGTTTTCCTTGTAAATACAAGATGATGGGATCCATCTAGGATGTTGCTTATCAATCTCCATAGCTTCTTCTTCTTCAATACTTGGCTTTTCTAATGTATCTTGTAAAAAGCTTCGATTATTGACTATTGCCCTTGCACTAGCAAGTTTGGGCAATGCATTTGCTTTATCATTTTTTGACCTAGGAATCTACCTTAGCTCAAAATATTCAAATCAAACTATAATTATTTTTGCCATTTTAGTAAATTTTATCAAACATGAGACTTTAGTTTTATAGGTACCATTTATTTAACTAACTATTAATTTGGAGTTGCTCATAGCCCTAACTATTTTTGCTTCCATTTTTTAAGCTAACTTTAGACCTAATATTAACACCTTATATTTGGCCTTGTTATTTGCAATTTTGAAGTTAAATTTTAATGTAAATTCTATAGTGATGCCATCTAGTCCTTCTAGGATTATCCCCACTCTGCTTTCTTTCTTATTTGAGGATCCATTAGTGAATAGTGTCTATGTAAACGTGTGTTTTTGCCACCCACCATTGGTCATTTCTATAGGAAAATCTATCCATACTTGAGCTTTCATGTCTTTCCATGGTTTGAATTTTATATCATATTTTGTTAGCTTGATTGCCCAAGATACCAATTGTCCCACAATATCAAGCTTTTAAAGAACCTATTTTATCCGTTGACTAGTCTTGACAATTATTTGATGGCTTTGAAAATAATATTTTAACTATCATAAGGCTTTGAGCAAGGCATAGGCTAATTTTTCATCTTCTAGTAATGGATCTCAGCTCTATTGAGTGCCTTGCTACAAAAACATACAAGTTGCTACTAGTCATTTTGTTCTCTTATTAATGCCAAACTTATCAGGTCCCACAAATTAGAGTTAACAATTTAAAATTTAGATCTTGCCCTATTTCCATTGGGAAATGTGATATACTCCTTAATATGAGATTATTCTTTTATTAAAATGTGTGGCAAAATTTTAAATATAGGAGTAGAAGAATAAAAATCAAAATACAAGTTTTTAAAGTGGTTCAACTTGAATTAAAACTGTAATTCAAGTCTACTCTACTAGATCTTTCTTAACTAAAAGACCTCTTTAATTAAAGGAAAAACATTAGGATTTACTAGGCTCCTGAAATGCCAGTTTACATAAAAAAAAACACAAGAAATTACATAAGCTTCTTGCTAACCTAGAAGAATTACAACAGGCTCTTCTAAACCTAAACAAAAACACAAGAATTATGATAGGCTCTTGCTAACCTAAACAAGATTCCTAAATCCCTAGAAATCTTAAATACAGAAATAGAAATAAGAAAGATTATGAAACACAATACTATAGATTTGAGATGAAATCTCAAACAATCTAGGATGAATTCAATTGACTTTGGATTCAAAGTATCTTGATTAGATGTCAAAAACTTGATGAGGTAGAGGAAAAATTTGTTTAGCTCTTTTTCTCAGAGATTTCCGCACTTGAACAATGAAGAAAATGTAAAAAACTAGTTAAAAACTGAAAGCAATTGAACTTTCATAACTACTATAACCAACTATAATAGAATAACTATTTTTCAGTTGGTGAATCGATTATGGAATCGGTTCATAGAAAAATCTCAACTTTCAATTTAAAAAAGTTTAAAATTTGTTTTGAAAACTTTTCTTCATGAATAGATGTGGAAATTGATTTCTATAGATTTTCAAACATGAATTGATGTGGAAATCGATTTACAATGTATAAAATAGTTTTTATAAAATCTTATTTTCTTCAAGTGGCTTTTCTACCTCATTTTGAAAATGTTTGTTTGAATCATAGATCATTTGAAATTCATTTACAAGAGATCCTAGAAAGATAAAATAATTCCTAATTCTAATGTCAATGTTGATCTTCTTGAATCACAATTGTATACTTTGAAACCTATAAAAACAAATTGAAATAAGCAGTGAAATATAATATCAAATAATAATGTGAAAAATTGATTAAAATTATTTTTCAACATCAAAACTAAAGAATATGTGTGGCGAGGGCAACCTAGGCTAACAATCTCCCCTTTTTTCATGGTAACAAACAATTTTAGATAAAGTTCAAAGTAAAATCAAAAAATGAGAAATTTTTAGAAGTTAAGTTTAAAAAGAATTTTTTTAAAAAATTTTCTCCTCTTTTTAATTGAGAATACTATCTCATTTATTATTTTAAAAATAACATCTAAAACTTAAGGGATTATGAAAATTTTAAAAGTAAATTTTTAAAAATTTCATATTTTTTCCCTTTTTGGCACATCAAAAAGCAATAAAAACTATGTACGAAAAATAGTAAAGAAAGGGTGGAAAAACTTTGATTAGAATTTAATCTATATTTATATATCAAAAGAATTATATGTTAACCTAAATCATCATGTCAAGATAAAGTATAAAGTAAGAAAAAATAATATAGAATAACTTCAATAATAACAAAAAATAAAAATATCTCAATCATCAACATAAAATCTAAAATCAACATTCATAAATATAATATCCTGAAAATATTAACATATGCAGTAAATATAAAAATATCCAACATATATCAAAATATGATCTCAAAAACATAATAACAACAATAAAAACAAAATGGGGGCAAATGGGACTAAGGAATACATATAGCAAACAAGCAAATACAAGTAAGACTACTCTAGAGGCAGTTTATTAATCTTTTGAATTTTTGCTTCTTTATTTTGTTGTTGTAGCCTCAGTCTAATTTCTTGAACTTGAATCTCAAGGGATTTAAGTCTTTGATTTATCTCATTGTCTATTCTATCACATTTTTCTTCTAAAAGAGACATTCTCTCTTTCATAACATTAAACCATGAATCTTGAGAATTAGTGATGTCGTTTTCTAGATTAGTTATATGTTTGTGCATTCTTTCCATTAATGCAGTCAGTCTGGCTTCTACTTCAGTGGAAATTGTAGCTTGAGTTAAAGTTTGACTGGATGATTGTGTAGGCAAGGGTGTTTTTTTTATCCATTTTCCTTGATTATTTTCTTTAAAACCCATTTATGAAAGTGTGATGTGGTAATCATTATGATTGCATTTGTTAGTAAAAATAAAATTTTATCAGAAATTTGTATTTTTCCTTTGGTAAAAATTAGTGTCAAGATCATACCATAAGGAAGATAACCAATATCAATTCTTTTGGAACATTCACCCATATATTTCAAAATAAAATATGGAAAGTTGAAACCCAGTTGGTTTTTGATAACCCATATTAAAAATAGATTATCTTCCATAATTTTGGTGAAATTGGTGATCCTTGGCACAATTACTTTGCACAGAGCATAGTGCAAAATCCTATCTTCAGGAGATAAGCCAGTCATCAACAATTTTCCACTACTATCTCCTAGGATGGAGTAGGGAAATAGCATTCTAACTGCTAGTTCCTTACTATATTCAATAAATGATCCTATAGTAAGCTTTGGCATTGAGTTATCTATACCAAATTCATTTGCAAAAGATTCAGTATCAATCACAATGTGTTTATGCATTACATAGTAAGATAATTTACCATTAGCATCAACTAAGTTAGTATAAAACATTTTTGCAAGTTTGGGATAGGCTGTTTCTTTATTGTGCAACTCTTACTGGAGATTTGTCTTTTTGTTTCACTGCAATCTTAATCCTTTTTGCCATTATTGAAATCATTGATGGAAGGGGTGGTTATTTGATACTTTATGATTTTTCTTGGGTTGAATTTGGGATTTTTTATTTTGGAATGTTTTTAGAGAAACCAATTAGTTAAAAAGGTTGGGAATAAGGTTTCTATTGTTTCTATGGGAAAAATTTAATGAAAATTGGTTTAGAAATGAGAGTTTGTGGAGATTTTAGGAAAAGAATGTCAAGAGAAACTGGTAAAGGGGGTTGAAGGGTTACTGTAGAATGAAGTTGACTTTGATTTTGGTATTTATAGTATTACACCTTGAATTGATTTAGGGCATCAATATAGAGACTAAAAATTCACTAATGCATCGATTTCAATTTAAACTTGTTGATTGAGATACATATGGAAATCGATTATGACATCAGTGTATGTATGAGTGATATTTTACACATCGGTCGGGTAATCGATTGATCCCGTAATTTTTAGAAAAATTTAAAAATTTTGAGTCTTCTTGAAAGTATAGAAAATTGGTTGAATCAATGTAGAAATCAATTCTTAATGTTTAAAATTTAAGAAGTACATTGATTATGGCATCAATTCAAAATTCATGAAGAAAACCTGGATGAATGAAATCAATTACTAAACTGATTAGAAGTGGTATAAGTTTAATTTTTCTAAATTTTTTGTTTAATCTCCTAAGGTTTTTCTTATTGTTTAAACAACCAAAAGGCATTTCAAATCACTTGAAGTTCGAAATTCTCTCCATGTACCTGCAAAACAAACTTAGCAACATCTCCGATGCTTAAGTTAGTACTTGCAACATATAAATTAAACATGAGAATTAAGCAAATTTACAAAAAATTATGGGGAGTTTATCAAAGTGTGTCTTGCAACTTTTATTCTGTATTATGAGTTGCTTTCTTTTCTTTCACATATACCTATAAAAACTAAAATCAAACTTGCTTGGTAGGTACCCAATAAGTTTTGGGTCTAAGCTTGTTAGTAGGCAAAACAGAAATTCTCTTGGTAGTAGATATTTTTGGCAGTGATACCAATTTTTCATTTGGCTTTAGAAAATATGTACAATTCTTAAATGGACAATCTTTGATATGATGTCCCTTATGATTACAATAATAGCAGGTGATATTAGTAGGGTCCCATATCTTAGATCTTCTAAGCTACTGCCTACATCCTAAGCCATTTTTATCTTTGACATTTCTCTGGTTTTCAGGCATGCTATTTAGTTTTTTATTACTATCAGCAAAACTTTGCAACATATTATTCAATCTCTCTATCTCTAGCTTGTAGGAGTCACAGTGTTCACATACTTTGTTTTCACTAACTAATTTTTTAGCTAATACATTTAAGTCAACATTTTCTTTTTCAAGTTTCTCTATCTTTTTTATCAAGTTTTCATTTTGACTCTTCAATTTATTTATCTCCTTATTGGCTTTGGTAAGTGCTTCACAAATCTCTTCATATAGACCATCAGAATCAGCATCATCTAATTGATTACTTGAATCAGTAATAGAATCACAAACATAAGAATTACAGTAAGATAGAGGATACTGCAGAGTTTGTAGATTTTCATTATGCTTGGCCATCAGACAATGTTCCTCATTTTCATTACACTAAGCTTCAACTTTGCAACTGTAGGTAGTTTTAAGTATATCCAAAATTTCTTTTCCTATTCTACATTCTAAAATCCTTGAAAATTCATTAGTAGGCATTGTACTAACAATGAACCATTTTAATTTAGAGGCAAGAAAATGTTTTCTTTCCTCTTCATCAGTCCATAGCAATTTAGATTTAAGTTGAAGAATTCCATTAATAGAAATCATAGGATATTCATAGCCTATTCCTAAAATTTCTAGCATGTCAACATCTAAGGCTTCAATAAAGATTTTGATTTTAAATTTCCAAAAATCAAAATTTTTAGAATCAAAAGGAGGTGGATTATTCAAGGATGGGCAATCAGAGAAAATGGTTAAGTTTATATCCATATCTTGTACAAACAAAGGAGTATCTAAAGCTAAAGCTCTGATACCAATTGGTAGGTCCCACAAATTAGTATTAACAATTTAAAATTTGGATCTTGCCCTATTTCCATTGAGAAATGTAATATACTCCTTAATATGAAATTATTCTTTTATTAAAGTGTTTAGTAGAATCTTAGATATAGGAGCAGAAGAATAAAAATCAAAACACAAGTTTTTAAAGTGGTTCAACTTGTATTGAAACTACAATTCAAGCCTACTCCACTTGATCTTTCTCAACTGAAAGACCTCTTCAATTAAAGGAAAAACATCAAGATTTTCTAGGCTCTTGAAATGCCAGTTTATATAAAAAAAAAACACAAGAAATTACACAAGCTTCTTGCTAACCTATAAGAATTACAACAAGCTCTTCTCAACCTAAACAAAAATACAAGAATTATGACAGGCTCTTGCTAACCTAAACAAGATTTCTAAATCTTAGAAATCTCAAATAAAGAAATAGAAATAAGAAAGATTATGAAATACAATACTGTGGATTTGAGATAAAATCTCAAACAATTTAGGATGAATTCAATTGACTTTTGATCCAAAGTATCTTGATTAGATCTCAAAAAGTTGATGAGGTAGAGGAAAATTTTGTTTAGCTCTTTTTCCCAAAGATTTTTGCACTTGAAGGATGAAGAGAATGTGAAAAATTGTTAAAAACTAAAAGCAGTTGGGCTTTTATAACTGCAATAGCTAATTGTAATAGAATAATTATTTTTCAATTGGTGAATTGATTATGGAATCTATTCACAGAAAAATCTCAACGTTTGGTTTAAAAGAAATTTAAAAATTGTTTTGAAAACTTTTCTTCATGAATCAATGTGGAAATTGATTTCTATAGATTTTCAAACATGAATCAATATGGAAATCAATTTTTAATGTATAAAATAGTTTTTACAAAATCTTGTTTTCCTCAAATGGCTTTTCTACCTCATTTTAAAAATATTTGTTTAAATCAAAGATCATTTGAAATTCATTTACAAGAGATCCTAAAAAGATAAAACAATTCCTAATTCTAGTGTTGATCTTCTTGAATCACAAGTGTATACTTTGAAACCTATAAAAACAAATTGAAATAAGCAGTGGAATATAATATAAAATGATAATGTGTAAATTTGATTAAAATTATCTTTCAATATCAAAACTAAGGAATATGTGTGGCTGGGGTAACTTAGGCCAACAAAACTAATAGCTTCTCTCGTTGCAACTAAATAGAGGTATAATATTTTGCCAAGCTCTAGTTTCAACAATATCAGAGGAGTTGTCAAATAGTTTTTTAGCTGTAAGAATGCTTGTTAACAATTAGCATCCCATTTGAACTCCTTTGTGTTTCCCAGTATTTTGTAGAAAGGCAAGAATTTGTCTACCAACCTAAGGAGATTATTTTCATTTATCTTGTTACCAATTTGGAAAATTTATTTATATACATGTGGAAGATATTGTATCCTATTTGAACTCCTTTTTATTTCTCAATACTTTTTGTAGAAAGGAGGATATTTGTCTACTAACATAAGGAGATCATTTTCATTTATCTTGTTAGCAATTTGGAAAATTTATTTATATACACTTGGAAGACACTAGCAGAGGAGAATCAATACCCTGACATGAAATGAGATAAAACCATTATCTAACCATTTAATCTCTTAACTTCCTTTAAATTGGTTGAACTTTTCATCTCTAGAATGGCTTGGCATTTAGATGGTTTGGCTTCAATTCCTCTATGGTTATAAAATGTAAGAATTTCCCTGTAGTTACTCTAAAAGCCCACTTGGTTGGATTTATTCTCATGTTGTTTTCTTTCATCACCATAAAGCTTTCTTCAAGGTCGATGAGATGATCAAAGTGATAAGTTGATTTAATCAACATATCATCCACATACTCTTCTAAATTGTTGCTAGTATAATCTTTAAAGACCTTGTTCATCATATGTTGGTATATTGCTCCAACATTTTCCAACCCAAATGGCATGACTTTATAATAATACACTCCTTCATTAGTGATGAAGGCTATTTTTTCTTAATCATCTAACCACAAGAGAATTTGATTACACAATGAGAAAGCATCACTTTATCAACTAGCTTATCAATGTTAGGTAAAGGATAGGATTCCTTCAGGCATGCCTTACTAAGGTCAGTAAAATTAACACACATTCTCTAACTCCTATTGGTTATTTTAACCATTGCAACATTTGAAAGCCATGTGGTATGGAATTCTTCCAAAAAAAAGATAGCCTTCAAAAGCCTTTTAATTTATTCTTTGATTGCATCCAATAGATTTGAACCATGCTTCCTCTTTTTTTTTTCTTTTTTGCTAAACAAGTTTTATAGTAGGATCTAGAGCCAACCTATGATAAGCTATTTCATGGTTAATTCTAGGCATATAAGCTATTGTTCATGAAAAAACTTCAATGTTGTCTTTCAAAAATTAGATTAATCTAGATTTAAATTCATTAGGGAGGTGTTTCTTAACTTTGACAATTCAATCATCTATTGATCCAAATATTTTTTTTCCTCAAGCTCAGACTTTGGTTTTAGATTTCTTTCTTTTGCATTTGTTTAAGGGTTGATTGATTCCACAAAAACTAGTTTATAGTCATTGCTCTTACTAGATTTCTTTGCAACTTTTATCAATTTCTATTCATCCTTCACATTTTTGTCTACCCCTAATGTTTGCTTGGTCCTTGGACTACTCATATAGCATTTTCCAGCTATAACTTGATCAGCTCATATTTGTTGAAAAACTTCATTAGCAAGTGTTGCGTCGAAACAAAGGCTTGTTTAATGATGTCTTTCTTAAAATGGCATTATACAACATGTTTGGTGCATCTAACACTAGGAATTCCATGTCTGTATTAGAAATTCAAGGCCAAGTTCTAAAGGAGAGTTTCAATTTTGGAAATCCTTGGACCAATACAAGCTTCCCTAAGAAACCTATCAAATTGCCATAGTATAAATTGAGACTTAAGATCAAGATGTGGAGAGCTCATGTAGTATAGGCATATAAAATATTGATTAAGTTGCCTTGGTCAACCAACACTCTCTTAATTGCAAAATTGTGAATTATTGTTGTAACAACCATTGGATCATCATGGTCATAATCAAATCCAGCTCCATAATCCTCTTAGAAAAAATGAAATGGTTAGCTCAGGATGGTCTTTCGATTGTTTTCCCTCTATTGTCATTATTATTTTTAAATGCCTTTTCCTAGCATTTTTAGAAGTTACTCCACTAGAAAAACCTTCGACTATTGTTTCAACCACCCTTATTACTTTCAGTTGAGCTTCAAGATTTTTATTTTTGTATGTTTGTATGATCTTAGGGTTAATGTGATCTATATCATTGTCATTTCTTCTTATCACTTCGTTATTTATAAGGTATATTATTTTTTGGTTAGTCATATTTTTTGTATTGCTATAGATGTCTCTTCTAATTAACTCTTCAATTTTATTTTTAAGGCTCACACAGTCTTCACTATTATGGCTGTAATGCTTAAGAAATTTACAATATTTATTTGCTCCTAGTGGTGATGGCTTTTGATTTTTAGTTGGACTGAGCTTCATCAACTCCACAGCTTTCACATCATCCATGATTTTCTTTATGGATGTATTGACAAGACTATAATTGTTGAATCTTGGTTTGTCTACACACTTCTCCTTTCGATCATTTTCGTCAAACTTTTAAGGATCCTCATTATCAAACTCAACTTGCCTTTTGGCTTGCTCTACTGCCTTAGCATTTATGAATTTTGTCAAATGTGCTACTAAGTCTATAAGGCTCTCAAGTAGTCTTTTGGCTAGAGACTTATAAAAGTCACTAATTGCAGACTAATTAGGATTGAATGCATAGCCATAACTTCTTAAAAATCTTTGATTTCTAAGGCTACTTAATTAAGTCACCCTAAATATTCCTTCAAAGACTTATTTTCCCTTGTCTAATTGTCATGAGAGAGGTAGGACCAAGAAGTAGCAAAATAAGCTAAGAATTGATTTGCTAGGTGTAAACATTGTGATGGAATTAAGTTTGAGACTCATAAAACATCAAAGTCTTGCTTGCTTCATGCAGTTGAGAAAGCTCTACATATAATGGTATTTGGTGCTTCTAGTAGTAGCATGTGGCATGGAATGCCTTGATGTGTTCTTGCAAACCAAACGTGTCATCATAGGACTTCAAGTTAGTAGGGGTTTTGAAAGTTGAAAAAATGTACCCTCATAATCTCAGGAATGAAAGAGTGAAGGTGTTATTGATCATAATCATGGTAGTTGTATGCATTTCTATAATATGAATGATAGATTTCTCTACTCCATTCACAAGAATACCTATCATATGATCCAAAATCTTGCAATCTATTGACATTAGAATGTCTAGAGTGATTGCCAAAAGGTTTTACTATCTTGACCATTGCCTTAGTGATTATTTTGATCATGTTGAAAATGATTGTTGGTATTACTTTTATGTTATTGATAAAGTTCTTAATCAACACATTCACTCAAGTTATGTTATCAATTAGTGGTTTTTGCCTTGGAGCTTGTCTCTTTCTTTATCTGCATGCTAATGACGGTAGTGAATGTGTTTATCACAATGAACGGATTGTTGTGTCGTTAATGTGCTGTTATTATCACCTACTTCAGATTGTCATTATTGACCATGATTCGTGATGAATGTTGACTTGGACAAAAATTATGCTCATGAAAATGAAAGTCTATATAAGAATTAATTATGTTCATAGTTTTGTGAAAATCTAGTATAACAACTATTATTTGTTTGGCTTGTGATCTAGCTTACTTGATGTGTCAAGTTGAATACAATTATCACAATCATTTAGTAATGTATCTTGATGCATAAAATTTGTAACAATATAATCAAGATTTGACAACAAATTCATGGTTAATATGATAAATATTAGGTTAGAAAAGAACATAATATTTGTATTAAGGTGTGTTGTGAAGGAAAAACCTGAATCTTGGATTTTGCAATCGAAATGTTTGAAATTGGACAAGAATTTTTCCAAAAATCTTGCATATACAAAAAATTATTAAGGTTTTCTAATGAATGTTATATATATGAACAAGATTCATAAAATAAAAGCAAAGATAATAAAATATCATTCATAAACATATGACAACTGATACTCGAACAATTTGGATTTTCAACTATGTCAACCAAGAATATGGTAAGAAGAATATGTTGGAATTTTCCTATGTGGACTACCATAATTTAATAAATCATATATATTGGATTAAATAAATGTCACAACAACTAATTATTATGAGTCAATTAATTATATGATCTAATTATTGAACTTGTAATGACACCTAGGTCATTGATGGGCTTTAGTGGTGTGGGCCTTGTCACTAGGCTAATGATAATGAGTCAGTTGGCCTAGTAAGGTTACAATAAAATAAGTTCCTACTTATACCTTAGTAGAGCTATAGTTGCTCTATTAAGAATTCAGATATAGTTTTCTTTTCCCTTTTCTCTGCTATAGTTGTAAAGAGTAAACCGCTAAGGAGTGCTTTGCTATCATGGATTCTCATGTAATGTTAGGTATGATTTCATTACTATTAATGAAATTTATATGTGCATATTTGATGCAATGTAACATGATTCAATATATTTGTTGATTTGTCTATTATGATTTATCTAATTTTTTTTCAACCATTGGTATTAGAGCCAAAATTTTTCCTTTCATATTATAGAGGCTCAAATTTGTGCAAATTTTTTTTTGTAATTTTATGTAATTTATAATTTATGATGTAAAATTATTATGGATTTGAGAACATGAGATTTATATATAATTTATGTTTTATTTAAACCTCCTTGATGTGAAATGATGAATTGATTCGACCATAATTTTTTTTTTGTAAAATTCAATTTATAAATTCATCATATTTAGAAGAATTTGTTCAATTGCATCACAAGAGTCTATAATGTGTAAAAAGCAAAAGAACAATTTGAATAAATACTATTAGAAAGCTGCTCAATTTTGGAATTTCTTAATATCCATTCAAGAAAGGGCTTTCTCTTTAAATTTGATCTAATTTCATGGTATTTATTCAAATTGATTACCTTTTAATTGATAGAATGATGAGGTAGTCAAAAGCTCTCTATCAATTCTAGAAAACACGAAGCTTTATGGTATCAATTTTCAAGCTTTTTGAAAGAAATTCTTCAAGAAAATAGAATTAGTTTTAGTTCTTCTAATTGCACAAATAAGTGCAAATTTTCTAAAATTAATGGAGGGCTTTGTTGGAGAATGATATGGATAAAGAAACTCATGCAACAATTTTGCAAAAATGAGGTAGAATATGGAGAAATTAAGCCAGGTCAAAACTAGGTTCAAAATCAAGTCAGAAAACTCAGTGTAGAGTTTTTAGGTGAAGAAGACGATTGGGCTTGCCACATGCACCCACAATGTGTGGGAGCCACATGCTGCCAAGATGGTGGCAAAATGTGACTTTGATCATACCGTCAACCTCTACTCTTTAAGGTGATTTTAATGCATATTTTCCATATTTTTCTAGAAATAAAATTATTTTAACTATTTTTTACACAATATATTTGATATTATTTTGGTCTAAAACTTTTGTCATGTGATTTTTACATATTGCCTTATTTTTTGAAAATTTTCCAGTATTTTTTGCCACTATCTTGTTATTATTTGAATTTTTTATTTTAATATGCATAGGATTAAGGTTATGTAGAAATCATATTACTCATGTTATTTGGGCATGAAAATTTATATTATAATTTTTATATATTATATTATTAAGTGCAATTTTTTGTGGGTTGATTTGATGTCATTTGTACATTTGAATATTTCCTATATTATCATGTGCAAATTTGTGAAATTATGTAAGAATTAAATTTTGGCTCATATTATGCCATGAAATTTTGTACAATTATGTACTCGCCTAACATGGGACTTGCTGAGATAAAAAAATTTGATTGTATCTAGGAGAGTACTATGTTAATAATATGTATACCTTATTGGTGTAATATTCTTAGCATGGTCTGTTGGCAATAATGTGAATATTAGATTTGTACATTATGTTCTTAGAATTTTAATGCCCTATCAGTGTTAGGTTTCATGATATAATATTGTTTGTGATTGCATAATTAGTATATTGAGAGGAAAATATAGCATGATTAATGTTAAAGATGCATTATTGGTATTTATGATTTCTTTCATAAATCATTTTTCCTCAACTTCATTGCCTATGTAATTAACCCTTGTGAAAACTTTGAATGGGACCAACTATAAGGATTGGGTTGAATCTCTAAAATTATATCTACCAATCACCAATTTGGGTTTGGCATTAAGAGGGGAAGAGCATGTGATTAAGGATGCTCTACTACTGCATAAAGGGCTCAACATGAAAGATGAACACATTCAAATAAGGTTTATCTGATGGTGATGAATTACATCATGAATAAGACCATCAGGTAGAGTGTTACAGACTCACAAAGAGTTAAGGCTTTCATGGGCTTTTTTGCTGAAAAATATGTCAAGTTTGACAAGGTTGAAAATGGTCAATACCTCTCTTTGCTTGATAAGACTACTTATGATGGAATTAGCAGAGTTTGAGAGCACATCATGAAGTTGATGCATTATCACAATCGGCTGAAAGGAATGAATGTTGACTTAGGAGTTCTAATTTGGCATACTTAAAATTTCTCCCATCTTAGTTCGATGTTCTAAAGATCTTTTACAATACCCAAAAGGTTGAATGGACTATTAATAAGATGATATCCATTACTACTTAAGCCAAGTAAGATTTGAAGAAAGTGAAGATTCAAGCTATGAACCATCTTTCTTATAGTTCAGGTTCTGGACAAGGAGATAAGCTGTATTAGAAAGACAACAAGTCAAATTCCAATCATGAAAGGAAGAAGAATGAGATGTGTGAGCATTGTTACGAACATAAGAAGTCTTCATTCAAGGGATCTTGTAGGTTCTGCAAGAAGTTTGGGCACAAAAAGGTTGATTGCTTCAAAATCAAGAAGTGTCTCAAGAAGAAAAAGAAAGATCATTTTCTAGCTCTAATATGTTTTGAATCCAATACCATTTATGTTCCATCAAAAACTTGGTGGTTGGATATTGATGCAACCATTCATGTAACAAACTCTTTACAGGTATTGAGAAATCTAAGGAAACCAAGTGATAGAAGATTGGTGGTTAGAATGGGGATTGGAGATGGAGTGCAAGTGGAGCATAAAGGAGCCATTTCTTTATTTTTATCTTCTAGTCATGTTTTAGAACTAAAAGATACTATTTATGTACCTTTCATGAGAAGGAATTTGATTTTAGTTGTTGCTTTAGGCCAAAAAGGATATTATTGTCATTTTGGAATTAAAATTTTAGTTTACTTTATGATTCTATTACTGTTGGTACCCATTCTTTAGGTAATAGTTTATATAAACTGAATTTGGATCTCAATTTTGCAAATTCCATAAATACAATTTTTGGAAAGAAAAGAGGAAGAGTAGATGAGAAATCCTCACTACTTTGGCATAGGTGATTGAGCCATATATCTTGAGAAAGGATGGAGAGATTAATAAAGGAAAGAGTTCTGCATGATCTAGATTTCTTAAATTTCAACACCTATATTGATTGCATCAAGGGAAGACACCTTGCTAGAGCTAGAAAAGGGAAAAGAACAAAAAAAAAACAAGAAATTTTGAAAATGATCCACACTGATGTTAGTGGACCTATATCACCTAGTGCCATAGGTTGATCTAAATATTTCATCACCTTTATTGATGGCCATTTGAGATCAGATAGGTAGAACTTCTCACAGAAAAGTTTAAGTCATTAGATGCCTTTAAGAAATTCAAGCCTGCAATTGAATTGAAGATGTGTAAATGGATTGAGTGTGTTAGTTTAGATAAAAGGAAGTGAATATTATGGTAGATATGATGAGATAGGTAGAAACCCTAGTCCTTTTGGTAAATATCTATGAGAGTGTGGAATAAAAGCTAATTACACTGTGCTTGGTACTCCAGAGCAAAATGGAATTGCAGAACAAAGAACCCAGATGCTCATGGATATGATAAGGTGTATGTTAGCCCACTATTTCTTGTCAAAATTTTTATGAGGATATGCTTTGAGGATTACTGCCTATTTTTTGAATTAAGTTCCTAGCAAATCTATGCCTAAAATTCCATATGATTTGATGTATGGGAAAAGGCCTAGTTTAAGGCATTTCCATGTATGGGGTTGCAAAGCTACGGTAAGGCCATATAGTCCATTCACTAAGAAACTTGATTCAAAGACCATAAGTGGATACTTCATTGGCTATTGTAGCAAGTCTAAGGGTAGCAGGTTTTTAATGTCTAACTTATTCTATAAGGGTCATTGAGTCAGATCATGCCATTTATTTTGAGAATGAGTTGAAGAATGAGAGTGAAGCATCTGGTGTTATTTCTTTTAGAGTATAGAGAACTAAATGTTTAACTAAAGAAATTCCTTTAAGGAGATCTCAAAAGGTACGTCCATAGGTAATTTCAAGTGATTACATGACTTATTTACAAGAACATGAGTTTGAAGTCAATGTTGATTCAGATCCTATGAACTTTTCAGAAGCAATCTTTGGTGCAAACTCTTATAAGTGGATTAATGCTATGAAAGATGAATTGGCTTCAATGTACAAGAATGATGTATAAGATCTAATGGACTTGTCTACTAGTTGCAAATTAGTTGGAAGCAAATGGGTCTTTAAGATCAAAAGGAATGCTAAAGTTGAAGTTGAAAGGTATAAATCCAGATTAGTAGCAAAGGCTTATACTTAAAGGGAAGGCATAGGCTATAAAGAAACTTTTTCTCTAGTTTCAACAAAAGACTCATTTCAAGTTGTTATGGCATTGGTGGCTCACTTTGATCTAGAGCTTCACCAGATCGATATTAAAATAGCCTTCCTGAATGGTGATCTATTAGAAAGCATTTATGTGAAACAACCAAATGATTTCCAAGAGAAGGGAAAAGAGCATTTAGTGTGCAAGTTGAAGAAGTCCATACTTGGCTTAAAATAAGTGTCTAGAGAGTGGTATCTCAAATTTAATGAGATAGTGACTTCTCTTAGTTTCAAGGAGAATACAATAGATCAATGTATCTACTACTTGATTAGTGCA
Source organism: Saraca asoca (assembly GCA_026873985.1). Lineage (NCBI taxonomy): Eukaryota > Viridiplantae > Streptophyta > Magnoliopsida > Fabales > Fabaceae > Saraca > Saraca asoca. The sequence continues at coordinate 16,031 of JANHAO010006609.1, forward strand.
GGCAATTATGTGATCCTTGTGTTGTATGTTGATGATATTCTCCTTGCAAATGATGACATGAACTTGTTGAATGAGACAAAGACAAACATTGTCACAACATTTTGAGATGAAGGATCTCGATGATGCCTTATTTATATTGGGTATATAGATTCACCATGATAGATCTCGAAGAATTCTTAGCTTGTCTCAGAGATCATATACTGAAAAAGTGCTCTGGAGGTTCAATATGGATTCATGCTTTTATTGTTCTACACCTATTCAAAAGGTTAAGTTTTTTTTTTCCAAAGCCTAGTATCCTTAAAATAATGATGAGGAATCTAGAATAAAGATGGTCTTGTATGCTTCCATTGTAGGTAACATGATATATGCCCAAGTATGTACACGTCCTATATGCTTCCATTGTAGGTAACATGATATATGCCCAAGTATGCACACATCTTGATATAACATTTGCAATTGGTATACTCGGGAGATGCCTGAGTGATCCCAGTTAGAAACATTGAACTACTATAAAGTAAGTTATAAGGTAACTGCAAGGTACAAAGAAATATGTGTTGACCTTCAAAAGATTTAATGATCTTATTATTACATGCTACTCAGACTCTAATTTTGCTGGTTGTCCTGATGATAAGAAGTCGACATCTTGATACGTTTTAATGATGGTAGGAGGAGCTATATCATTGAAAAGTGTTAAGTAGTCAATTATAGCAACCTCCATTATGGAAGTAGAGTACGTCGTGTGTTATAAAGCTACTCGTGAAGCTGTATGGTTAAGAAAATTCATATATGGTTTTAATATTATCAAGAGCATTTCAAGGCCCTTAACCATATATTACAACAATGTTGTTGCTGTATGCTTCTCTCAAACCAATAAAAGTAATGCCCATACAAAACATTTTGATGTGAACTATGAATTTGTGAAAAAGAAGATACATGAGCATCAAACTTGCATTAAGCATGTTTCCACAGATTGTATGCTCATGGATCCACTAATCAAAGGCTTAGAGGTGCAAATATATCATGATCATGATAAGAATATAGGATTAGCTTAGTGTTTTGGTGTTTTAGGTTAGTGGGAGTATTGTAATTGATGTAATTACATTGGATATATTGTTTATCTCAAGATATAATTATTGAAATATTCATGTTTTGCCATATATTATTCTTTGTGCACATTATTTGATTATGGCATGTTATTGGAGACATTTAGACCCTGTCTCACTATGATATTGAGAATATTAATTCTTATTTGGCATCTTAGGCAGATGCATAGATCATTTTATAAAGATATACATATGATCACATTTTGATATATATGTCTGGTTTCTCACACATTCCATATTATATTTTGATTGTTGGAACATAAGTATTCAAGATATGTATGACATTAGCATTCCTGTCGGATATAATGATCTGTATTATTGGATACTTATGCTTGACCTATGATTATAATGGTGTCATTGTTATTGTTGTTGTTGATAGCCATCGTTGTTGTCACATATTGTAATCCAAGTTCTCGTTTATTAAATTATGTTGTCCAAGTAGGAGATTGTTAGAATTTTCCTATGTGCACTATCATAATTTAATAAATCATATATATTGGATTAAATGAATGTCATAACAACTAATTATTATAGGTCAATTAATTATGTGATCTAATTATTAGTCTTGTAGTGACACCTAAACTATTGATGAACTTTAGTGGTATTAGTCTTATCACTAGGTCAATGATGATGGGCCAATTAGCCTAATAGGATTATAACAAAGTAAGTCCTTACTTATACCATAATAAACTATAGCTACGCCATTGAGGTCCCAAATATAATTTTCTTCTCTTTTTTCTCTATTAGGGTTATAAGGAGTGAACTTACTAAGGAGTGTTTTGCTATCATGAATTCTCACGTAATGTCAGGTATGATTTCATTACTATTAATTAAATTTATTTACATAAATTTAATGCATTATAATATGATTCAATAGATCTGTTGATTTGATTATTATGATTTATCTTATTTTTTCAACAAATTAATTTTGAATGAAGACACAGATCAACAAACTAAAGACGGCGTCAATGATGAACACCTATACTTCAAGGCTTGGATCACCAAGAAGAGGATGATGAAACCATGCAAAAAAAAAAAGGTTAAAATGACGGATACTGCAAAAAGGCTTGACATTTAAGCTAGACTAGTAAATTAATTGTGAGTACAAAGTGTTCAGAGAGTATAATGAGAATTTACTAGCAGATTTTATAACTCGTTGGTAGGATAGAATAGTCCAGGGTATGATAATCTTTTCTGCCATACAAAATAAGCATCACAATAATTGTCACTCGGCCCACTTAACAACTTCGTTGGGCCCACATTATTTATTTTCATATTTATCAATAACAATAAATTACAAACATGTCAAACCGCAATTTCTCTTTTTAATAATAATATGTTATTTTATTGTTGCTTTAACCATCGCAATCTTGTGTTTTTTTTTTCCCTTAAATCATCACTATAATCTTCTAGAAGATGTAAACGAATTATAGTCATTGGACCGATCGATATCATCGTTGGTCCCCACTTGAATAAAATTTGAATCTCTCCTACTTGTGTTTTATCATGTGCGATTCGATGAGTCTTCTTCAATAAGGCTGAGCATCGGGCGGTTTTGGTTGGATTTGGTTACAAATCCAAGCCAACCAAAGCATGATCGAGTGACAAAATGAACACTGCAGCCGACCACAAATCAAATAAATCGATATAGTTGAAGTGCTCTACAGATTTTACGGATTCTGGTGGTTTCAGACAGGTTGCGCACCATACTTTTTCCCTTCCTTCTTCTTCTCGACTGGTGCTAAAATCTCAGTCGCCGAACGTTGGTGACCTTCTGAGTGGAGCACAAGCACCAACATAAATATGCGCCAAGAAGAAGTAAGGCACAAGGAACTACAAGATAGTTACTTATCTTTCTTTAGGAAAGGAAGTAATGAGAAAGAAAAGCTTAAAATCCATTCTAATGGGCTACAGATGATTCAAGCCGGAATATTTGAAGACAGAAAGAAACAAATGAAGAAAGAAAAAACATAACAGTGATGCCAGTGGAAGTAATAAGGGTATGAGAGATCAGGTTGAAAAAAAAAAAAAGAAGAACTCAGCATTTTGGTCAAAAGCAACAGCGCAATGGGATAATATTAAATTTTTTTCAAGAAAGAGTAAGGCACAGTGAAGGACATAAGATAAGTCTACTGATTGCTTGTCTTTGCGATCGGTGTCGATCTTGTATTCAATGTTTTAAAACAGTAAATTAGAAAAATCATCTTATTTTTTATTTGGTTGATCCAATTAATTAATTAAATTAATGAAATGATGTCATAAATATAAATTTATTAAAAAATTAAATAATACTAATCTTAATTATAAATATAAGTTTATATTTTATATAAAAAATAAAAGATATTAAATAAATTAATAAATTTTTAATTAATTAAATGTTAAATTTGTTTTTTTATTAATTTTTTAGCACAGATAAATTTATTGAACTAATTCAATTCAAGGAAAATTTAAAAATAAAAAAATTTTGATCAACCTTCTAATTTTTTCCTTATTTTTATTGATTTATACCAATTCAATCGTTAAAATAATTTTTTTAATAAATTCAAACAAAATAAAAATTAAAACGAATAATAGTTAAATCGCCTGAAATCCAATATCCAGCTTTAAAAACAATTAAATCGCCTGAAATCCAATATCCAGTTTTAAAAACAATGTTTCTATTTTATGGACCAAAACCAACCAATATAACTGAATTTTATTACATTTTTTCATCTGGATGTAACTGAATATTCAATTCCAACGACGATTAAAAGTTTCTCATCGATTTAGATGGATTCAATCGGATTTGAAATTACACTCACCCCTATACTTCAATGAGAAAATAACACCTCTCTATGCATCAAAAAGAAAAATTCTACAAATTTTTAATCAATAAGTAGCCACATGGGTAATTTACATGCGCATCATGTACAAGTCACCATTTTGGTGAGCCAGCTATTGATTGCTGTTGATATGATTGGTTAAACTAATAAGATAATATAACCTTATGGTGACGTCGAAATCTGGCTCGTGCAGAGGACCAGAACTTCGACGAATAGGATGTGGGTTTTGGGAATCAATGCCACCCTTGAAGTGTTGTGGAAGATGGTCAAGAGGAAGAGCAAGAGAGATTTTTAACGTGTTTCGACTAAATTCGGGCAGTACCGGATCTTACGTCCACGGAGGAGATTTTATTGATATTGGGTGATTTTCAAGATTTTTGCTTACAAGATTGGCCTCTCCCCCTTCTGCTAACAAAGCAATCTTATTTATAGAAGAATGAGAGATAACATGCATTAAATGCTAGCTACAGTTGTGTTACATCAAATAAATAAGAAAAGACAATAAGAAGATCGTGTTCCAGCAATAGGCTGTGAAGTAGGCTGTCTTAGGCCGGCATGTAGGCTTGTAGCCGCCACCATGTCGGGCAAGGTGCTCTGCCGTCTCAAGCGAGAGCTTCACGAGGAAGCCGCTAGGGTCGCCGTAGTGAGGAGGCTAGTGCAAGCGGAACGATCGCTGGGTCGATGCTTGAGCCCACTATCGCTGAGTCGCGCTGTCGCCAGAGTGTGGCCTTTCGGACCATGATCAAGTGAGGCGAGCGAGACAGGTTTGACGCTCGTTGCCACTGTCTGAGCTTCTGAAGGCTCTTCACTGAAGTGCAAGGACCGATCTTCGGGTCCTTGGGGACTTATCCGCACGAGGCCATTTTTAGTGTATAACATATAAGCCCCCCAACTCTCGGTGTGCTTTGTGGGCCGGAAGTTGCGTATTCTCAAGGCTGGATTCGTATCTTTAGTCAGTGTACTCCCTTGACTAATATGTCATGTCAAATGTCTTTCCACATTTGCTTTAGGCCATGCTTTCTCCTGTTTTCCATTTTTGGCCATTGGCGTGGCAATGCCGCTCGTTTGGAGCTGTTGGATGAAGATTTGGCTAGATTCTTTCTGGATTCTTCAAAGGGCTGAGCGGGTCTATAAGTAACCTGAGGTACTCTTCCTTTTGCCTCAGGAAATTTTAATG
>JANHAO010006610.1:0-21137 GCA_026873985.1 Saraca asoca
CTTTATATTTGGTAATGATATGCACAGCTTGGATACAAGTGAGTGAGGGAAAAGTTCCAGTGACAGCAGTTTTCAAAACAAATGACGGATTCAAACATGGTGGTGCCATTGTTGCTGAGTCCAACTGCTGGTCCATGCTCAAGGGTGGAATCACTGTGGATGCATCAGGACCTGTTCAGCTTTATTTTGAGGTAGACTATTCCAAATATAATTAATTTAATGTTAATTATATAGGATATGATGCTCCCTGACGAAACAATTATTCGGAAGAAAGAAAAAACGATTTAGAACTTTGTAGGAAAATTCTGATTACTGATTCATTATTTTTCTTATTTTTACAATATACTATAATCTGCAGAGCAATAACACAGCAGTCGAGATATGGGTAGATAGCATTTCCTTAAAACCATTCACATATAAGCAATGGAGGTCTCATCAAGATCAAATCATTGAGAAGGTAAAGATATGGTTTTGTCTCATTTTCACCAGTTTACGGTATATCTTCAAATTTCTGCAAATAAGCTAAAAATACATAGATGACCCTACATTTCCTTCCCTTTCCCCTCATTTTCCTTCTCCCAAACAATGCATTAAGCATTTCAGTTGTCTAAAGGTGGACAATATCAAAAAATTTTTGAACCCTATTCACATTAGGAACACAAGAAAATGCCTAGAAGAAAACAAAGTTTGTTTCTTTTTTTTTTTTTTTTTTTTTTAATATATGCTATACCAAGAAGGATTTAATCAAAAGTAATCTTAATTTTGGCTTGGCAGGCACGCAAAAAGAAGGTATTAGTCCAAGCAGTTGATGAAAAAGGTAAACCCCTAGCAAATGCAAGCATATCCATTGAACAAAAATCCTCAGCCTTCCCATTTGGATGTGCAATAAACAAGAACATCCTCAATAATGCTGCATACCAGAACTGGTTCACCTCTAGGTTCAAAGTCACCACATTTGAGGATGAAATGAAGTGGTACAGCACCGAACACACACAGGGAAAAGAAGATTATTCAGTTGCTGATGCCATGTTGCAATTTGCCAAGCAGCACAACATCGCTGTCCGCGGTCACAATGTAATCTGGGAAGATTCTCATTTCCAACCAAATTGGGTTCCCGCACTGACACCAGAACAGCTCAATTCAGCAGTTGAAAAGAGATTGAACTCAATTGTTTCAAGATACAAGGGTCAGCTTATTCATTGGGATGTTGTCAATGAAGATTTGCACTTTTCATTCTTCGAGAGCAAGCTTGGACAAACTTTTTCAGCAAAAGTTTACAATGAGGTTAACAAAATAGATGGACAGACCACATTGTTCCTGAATGATTTTAATACAATAGAGGATAGTAGGGATGGTTCTTCAACACCAGCAAAGTACCTGCAGAAGCTGAGAGAGATTCAAAGCTATCCTGGGAATGGTGGATTGAGGATTGGAATTGGGCTTGAGTCCCATTTCTCTACTCCTAATCTGCCTTACATCAGAGCATCTATTGATACTCTTGCTGCCTCTGGTTCACCAATTTGGATCACAGAGTTGGATGTTACAAGTCAACCCAACCAGGTAAATTTTGGACCACTTGAGCCTAATAGATGTTACACAACTTGCTTGTGTTGAACTTTTTGGGTTGCTCTGTCATTAAGTTGCCTGATGGGATTAAACCCGAATATCCTTTTCTAGTAGAGACTACTGTATATTTCTCATTGCTTTGATAACTCATGTAGTTTTTCCCTTTTGAGCTCAACGCAAATGAGATTCAAATCTGCTAACAGCGTATGAGCTCAATGCTTCATGATTGATTATCTGTGGAACCCTTCCAGTTTATCCACATTTATAAAAAAAAAGAAAAAAGAAAAAAAATCAGCTGAAGTTCTCTTGCTTGAGTTTTTGGCTAAATTTGAAAATAAATACTATTACTATGATTTTTTTTTTTTTCAATTGATGCATTTATTAATTGCAGAAGTTTGTTAAAAGAATTTCATTGATGATATGTGCAGGCAAAGTATTTGGAGCAGATTCTGAGAGAGGTACACTCCCACCCAAAGATTCAAGGCATTGTGCTGTGGTCAGGATGGAAGCCTCAAGGGTGTTATAGGATGTGTTTAACTGATAACAATTTCAAGAACTTGCCTACTGGAGATGTTGCGGACAAGCTTCTTCACGAATGGGGCTTTACCCAATTGAATGGGTCAACAGACCCAAATGGGTTATTTGAGGTCTCACTTTTTCATGGTGATTATCAAGTGAAAATTAATCACTCTATTTTGAAGAACTTCACTCTATCTCAAAGCTTGCAAGTGACGTCAACACAAGAACCCAAGCAAAAAACATTACTACATGTAAGGTTGTGAAAAAATCAAGTGGGTTCATAAATCACTTGTTAGTGGATTTGATAATGTAATACCCAAAACTCTTATCAAGCAATCGTTATATGCTTTCTCCTATAAGTTACAAATCTTTGAAAATAATGTGAATGAAATTTCCAAAACGTATTTTAAAAAGGGTTTTAGAAAATAATTTTATTTGATAATTGATAATTTTATAATATATATTTTACGTGTTTTGAATCATTGAATTACCTTAACGCACCTAGATGTCTTTCTAATGATACTTCATAAGTTTTAACAAGAGTAGGTTAGTAAAATATTTTTGTTTTCCCTTTTCTTTTCACTTGATTGAAAGAATTTGAGATTTTTTTTAAAAAAAAATGGTGTATCTTAAATATGTTGAAATAACGTGTAATCATTTTTTACATGAATGAAAAGCAAATGGTTTATGCAAAAACTAGGTTGGTGGAAAATTTCCTTCATTTTATAATATATATATATATATATATATATATATACAAAGAAAAATTCTATGTTCTCTGTAAATGTAATACATGTATTATGTTTTAAATAAACCTCCTTAGTTTGAGCACTTTGAGAATAATTTTTAAGAGAATGATTTAAATGAGATAAAATTTACAGAAATGCATTGCAAAACATTATTATTAGTTGCACACATGATAAAGAAATGTTTTCTAACCAAAAGTCTATGGCATAATCTGTGCCACTTCTTTGGCTCATTGGTTTTTATAAGATACATTCTCTTAATTAGAAATAATCAAAAATCGTAAAGGTAGTATGTTTATCAAAGAAAAGAAAAACTTCATAGCAAAAAATTTCTCAAATCCAAAAAGCACAAGAATAGAATTTTCTTATGAGAAAGCTAATGCCTAAATGGTAAAGACTTTGGCTGATAACGTGTTATCAAATTGAAAAAGATATAAAACATAAGAAACTCATAATAAAAAAAATGTAAAAGAGGAATATAATTCTTTCAATTTTTTTTTCTACTTCTTACCAAACAATATACAAGGACACATGAGTCCTATTTATGGGCCTAGAATCATTAAAAAAAAATCACACAACTAAATGCTATAACATTAAATCTAGTAGTGGAATACTAAGAGGAGGTTATGGGGAAATGTATAAGGAGGGAAAAGTGAACTATTCATTATTCAATAGATTCACAACAAGGTGAACCATTCAATAGATTTATGACAAGATGAACTATCATTATTCAATGGATTCATAATATCAATTATATTTTCACTCTTCTTTTCAAACCATCTTTATATTATTTTTATCCATAATAAGTAATAGAAGTATATGTATTTTACCTATTAAATACATAGATAATAGATAATTGTCAAACTTTATACTGATAATGATTATATCACAATTATTAATATGTTCCTATTTTGATTGAGTTGTTTAAAAACCTGACTGATATCATTGTAAGGGAATATTCATTTTTCGATGGCATTTTTTATGTCTTTCCAATGGCACATGTTAGCCTTACTAGGGAGATTACTTTGCTATCATACCTTCTTTAGTTTTAATGTTGAAAAATAATTTTAATCAATATCATATTCTATTCATGAGCTTAATGATTGTTGATTGATTGCAAGATCAAAGTATGCTATTCAAGAGATCCACCTTAGACATAGTAATTTTTTTTATATTAATTAGAATCTTTTATAAGTGTGATCTAATCACTTGAGAAATCGACCCCTTTTTCTATGTTTCTTGCTTGATTCGTCTTTCATCTTTGTGTCTTATCCAAATGGAATGTATACTATCTCCCTATCAGACTAAGGGTTTTGATTGAATATTCATCTCTCTACCTGAATTCAATCAATAAGAAAAGGAATATGGAATAAAGAGTTTCATTCCATAAAATATGTTCCACAGGACACCTATTCAATAAATCAAGAAAAAGCGATGTGCTTTTTGATCCAAACAAGTATCTTAAATTAATTAAGTTGATGTAGAAATAAATCATTTGAAATGAGCTTAAAATAAAAATTTTCAAACAATGTTTTCAAAGACACCTTCACAAGTGAAAGTTTTATAATAACTATTTTTCATTGTGTGAATTAATTCACAGATTGATTTATACAAAAAATCTTGTAAATCGATTAGGTAATTGATTCATGAAGAATTTTTTTGAGAATTGTTTTCAAAATCATTTTCACTAAAGGTTAGAAAATTTTCTAAATTGATTAAGTAATCGATTCATGGCCAGTTCACATGATAGTGTGAATTAATTTACACATTGATTATGTCATGAAGTTCTTGATGATATTCATAGATGAATTGATTCATACATTGCTAAACAATCTAAATCAATTCATAGTCGAAAAATTGGTTATTTTTTAAATGTCGGTTGTCACACTATAAATAAAATAAGGCCTGATTTCAAACATAATCTTTTCATAACTGCTATATCTTCAAATGTGAAAAACAAAGAGAAAACAAAGCTAAATTAGATTTATAACTACCTCATCTGATTTCATCAAAAAAAAGCATTTCTTGGATCAATTTGAAAGAGAATCCTAACTGGATAATTGAGATTTACATCTCAATACAAGTATTGTATTTTCTATTTTTAAATCTTGTTTTTGTTTTAGATTTCTAGGTTAATAGAAATTTGAGATACAAAGGGTGAGGTTGATCTTCCCTTTGCATCTTCTAAGTTGTGAGATTGATCATAGTTTGTAGAAGGTATAGAGAATTCTTGTAGTATCTTCTAAAATTATAAGGTTGATCATAATTTGTAGAAGGTGAAGAAAAATTTGTATCTAAACTGGTTAGCAAGAGCCCGATTAAATCTTGGGTAAAATTGGTTCTCAAGAGCCTAGGAAAATCTTGTGGTTTTGTAATAAAAGGACCATCTGGTTGAGAATTTGGTCGGAGTGGATGTACACTTCAATTGTTATTTCAATTGAAGTGGAACCACTTTAAAAATTCTAGTGTTCTTTATTTTACTACATTTATTTTAATCTACACATATAAACTGTTTGACAAATTATCTTGCATTTTGAATAAATCTTTAACCTGTGATAAATTGATTCCTTGTTTTCCAATATAAATAATTGCTTCCAATAAATTGTACTCTGATAATTTTCTTTTAATTTCCTAAAGAAACTTTGAAGACTTTGGTTGAGAATCTAAAGTGAAAAAAAGGACCAACAACACAAAATGGATGTAAAAAATTCATTGGAAAAAATAAAAATTAAATTTTCAAATATTCCAATATCCATAGACATTAGAAATGGTGACATGGCAAGCATGTGATGTTCCTATTCGTCACAAACCTTGACAAAAGAATTTTTAAAAGTATAAAGTGACATGTCATTATTTATGACACTTCTATATATAAGAAATTCCAAGTTACTAGCTGATGTGGCATTAGTTATCAAAAATTTAAAATTTTTTTAATCAGTTTGAATTTTCAATTGGTATTGCCATGTCATACTTTCCGATATTTAGATATATTGCAAATTCATTATCCAACGTCTCTAAACATCAAAAATCCATCAAAGATTTTAAACTCAAATAGACATTCAAGAATGGCCCTTTTGTCTTTATTTCTCTCATCACTTTATTTTTTTTCCTACCTTTTTGTAACCCTAGTCAATGTTGCTTGGCCTGGCATAGGAGGACTTGTCACGCCCCAAATTTTGGAACATGTCTAGCATAGGTAAACATCTGGTAGCATCCACCTACAGGCCTTACACTTATTTTCTCACTGCATATTACATGTTAAACTTTTCAAAAAGAACACTAGTAATTTTTTTTTCAAAATGTTTCTGGTTTTGATTCACTAATAGAAAAGCTTCTACCAAATTTTAGTAGAATTCCATTTGTAACCTATTTCTCAATATCAAAACTTTTCATACAAATCTCAATTTTTTTAACAAACATTACAGTATATAAAAACAGAATGACCCAATGCATGTATATATGAAACTGTTTACTACCAATTGTTCCTTTAAAAGCTGTGTCATACTTCTTAGTCAAAGTGGTCTCCAAGATATCAAGCAATCTGTAACCTAGAACATTTTTTTAAAGAAAACATAGTAAGTTTTAATAAAATTCAATAAGTAAATCACTCACTCTTTAGATGGTCTATTACAATAAACAATTACACCATTATTATAAGCACCTATATAAAACGTTAATAAAGCCATATATGATTAAAAAATCCATCTAATCGATCTACCACTATTAGCAATGAATGTAACACAATATTCATGCTTCTAAGTCTAAACTCATTTCTCATTTCTACCAAATGTGTTCTACTTTACTTTTCTATTCCACTATCAGGGTGGGAAAACTAGTCATGACTTTATGCTGTGAAAGCTCACCTAAACTAGATACAAGTGCCAAAAGAATATTATCTTTACTCATATTTCCACATGACAAGTTAACAATTGAATACCTATATGAGAGTGAGCTATTTACTTATAAAATTCACACCTAGTGATTTTCAGGCAAGCCATACCTATTGTTTCCAAATGCTATTTTAATAATCAAACTATTCATATAAGCTAAATTTCGCTAATAATTAGGCCACTTTCTTACTACAAATTTCCATCTCCAAGGTTTTTTTTTACATTGTTACTTTTACTCATTTCTACTTCTGATCATGTGTGCTATTTCACATTCGCATTCCTTATCATATATTTTTTGGATGTCAATCTCAATGTTTCAAAGGCTATTACCCAATAATTTCATTAAGATTCTTTCAATGCTTAATCTACCCATGATCTTTTATTCACAACTAAACTATCAATTTGGGCAATATACTCATTAGTGGGTCAAAACAATGATCTAAAGAAACTTTCTTTTTGGTAAATTCAATCAGCATTAAATAAAACTTAAGATAGGTACTAAATGTATAAGGAATTTATTACCTTGTAACCCTAATCAATTTGCAAGATTGACTTTCAATCATTCTTCCATGAACAAAGAAATCCTAAAAATTATTTCACTTAGGATCTAATACTCTAACAATTATTCTATTATCGCAAAACTATGGCAATTGAGTATTAATAATGACCATCAAATATTTCAAAACTAGGAACAATGTCATACACAATTCCCATTGATTCCTTCTTGAGGACAATAAATGGTGACAAAATTGTTTACCTAACTTTCAATAACACGCAACTACTTTGATCACACACCATTCAATTTCAATTTATAATTCACACTTATCCATTTATCATTTGATGGTACCGCTCAAATCCCATCATTTCAATGACTTATGAATAAGAAAATTTACTAAACTCAAATCAACTCACTTTTATGCATACAATACATTTGAAAACAATTTTGATATGGATCCAAGGTGGTATTCTTTGGTCCAACAAGGATATTCTAATCAAATCAACACACTCTCTTTATATAAGGCATCCAAGTCAACACTTTCAATTTAATCAATTGAAGGCATACAAATGAACTGAGAGTTAGATCTATGAATAAGTTTCTTTAGATAACTTACCACATAGTTTATAATTTAGTATTTGTGTTCCATTCACCTTATTGCTCTAACAATTATGACTCCCCCTTACCTCTCCATCGATTTCATGGCCATATCAGTATAAATGTATATATAATACTTTTGGAAGTCCCTTAAAAAACTTGCTCCATGAGTTCAATTTCCTATTCACACATAACTTATCAAGATACACACATCAAATTAGTTCAAATGATCATTTCCACATTCAATCATCTAGCCAACTCATTACACTAACAATCATTTCCTCATTCAAGAGGCCACTCATAATTTTTTATTTTCATTTATCAGTTTCTTGAAGAATTTTTCAAGGATCCATATCAAATAATTCACAAACTCAATCACTCAATTCATAACACATTCAATACAATGGTAATATTATGCTATTCCATCATTTAGCCATTTAATCATTTTCCAATTTATGAATCAATAATAACAATAATAACAATTTACTACGTAGTCATCCTATTACACTATCACTAACCTAACATGTTTACAATAACACAATAAAGAAAACCTCATACCTCAAGTGAACTGATAAGTAATTGAGTTCATAAACCCAATCATACAATCCACACAACTATAGAGAAAAATAAATAAAAATTTTAGGCAATAACTCATTAGCTTATAACATATCAAAAATATTCTAACATTTTTTTCATCTCCAGTGCTCATAAATCGAATCGCCCTTTTATCCTATTTTTGTGATCATGCTCATGAAACAGAGCAAGCATTCATGTCATACAATTCAAATTGAAAATTGACTTAGTTCTATGCAATTTGAATAAACTCTTCCTAACCCTATTTTTTATTCTATTCATAATCCTAATCACATGCAATTTTGGACTTCGCAAAGGTTTGCAACTTTAGACAAGTAGACTCATATTTTGAACTAAAACTTCTTGAGTCAAATTGGAGCATTCATATTTGATTCTTGTGATTTTACTCGAATTTAAGATTCTAGGCGATCATGATCACATGTCTAGTTTTACACACAACAATTGGTCTTCTTCTTTTAAAGTCTGGTTTCAATTGCTATAAGTGTCCATATGACATCATTTCCATATATACTATTCAAAAACTTCAATCATATCAACCATAAAACATCATGATGCAAGCATGTCTTAATCCTACTCAATTTTGGACATTATCTAATGATGCAAACATATCTTAAGCCTACTCAATTCTAGACACTGTTAACAAATTTCATATGCAACAACATCATTTCCACTAACCGAAAACCCTATAATCACATTCCTTCAATTAGATAATTCAATCAATTCCAATTCTCAGTTCATTTTCATACCTATTACCATCTTCATATGTCTATGCAATCTCACACTTTCACACTTTGGTTCCAATTAATCACACCTTCTTATTATATACATAACCACACATATGATACCATTCTAATATTTTCATCAAATAACTTCAACTAAGACAAAACATTAGTTGATATAAACTTAGCCCACATTTAGTTGCAAGGAAACTAAGCATCTAACAAATACTAGGAGAGTGAGTGATTTACTCACCTCAAACAACTCCTTGGATAGAAGATAAACCCTCCTAAATAAGAGAATCTAGCCACACCAATTCAAATCTTTCTAGAATTTCTCTAGTTGAGCTGGATTTCACCAACATCTTCCTTCAATTTTAGTAAGAACAGTTGAAAACAAGTCCAAGAATTTTTTGTTTAGTAAAATGAAAGCTAGGGTTTGATTGGTATCATCTTGATTCACTAAGAAAAATATGAATGAAGATGTAAATATACTTACCCACCTCTAATAAAGGAGTAAGAAGCCTCGATGATACAAAATGGTTGAACCAATATGCTACAGAAATAGAGCAGCAGCTGGTTTTTCTTGCTACAGTGAGCTACTTAGCCTCTTAAGCTATGCACGATGCTTTAGGATAGCACTGTAGCATGAGACCAATTGGTGATGATGGGTGGCATCGAAAATGGCTACAGCTACCTTCAGAGGTTGCAATTGGTGAACAAGAAGAAGAAGAAGAAGAAAGGAGGCAACTAGAGTTTTTTTTTTTTTTAGGGGAATAGGAGGAAAAATAAAGAAAAAAAACCCCTTAGCCCTGTATATATATATATATATATATTCCATTTTAAAGCTAATATAACACTAAGTAAAGACATAGGTTACTCCAAAGCAACTTTGTTTTGATTTGAAGCAGGAAATTTTAAATATTTACAATAATTATAAATACTTAATAAGTAAAAATCAATTGAACATACCTTTAATTAAATCTCCATTTAATGCAATAAAATACAATGAGCATATATCATTTCTTTTTAACTTATTAAAACTGAAATATACTTGATAAAACTCAAGTTACAAATTTTGTCATCATCTATGTGATATTTAAAACAAAACATGTAAACAACCATTAACAAGAAATAATTTACTATTCAAAATAAATTGCAAGCCTTTAGTTTATTTTCATATCATTGAATAAATCTTAAAAATTAAAGAAACATTTCAAAATCTCTATTATTTAGTTGTAAAGTTCACTTAATAGGTTTTAACAAAAAATGAAAATTTTATCTTATGACAAAATAAATCAAATAACCCCCTCAATTTTTAAAACTAAAGTAATTTATTAAAAGAAACATGAACAGTTTATACCAATATTATGAAAATTATCGAGTAGAGATTTAGATTATAACAAAACTATTGCCTCCCTATCCTTCACCATTGTCCACATTGCCTAGGGTTTAGCCACTACTCGTTTCTTTCCCTCTTTCTTTCTAGGGAGTAGATAGAGCTTCATTAATGGTGCATATCACATGTTTCTTCTTATAATTCAATTTTTTTTTCATTTTTAACTCTCAAAATTCATTTCATTTATGCTAAAACTTGATTTTGCTTGAATGTTTATTATCTAAGAAAAATTGTAGTATTTGCATTGTAAGAATATGAGTTATTTATTGGTTTTTTTTTATAAAGATATGTAATCATTTGTGCTAGGACAGAATCTAAAAATTTTGTATGATATGATTGAAAGAAATTTGTTCTTTTTCTATTGGGGTTTTAGATATAGATGTGGTTATGTGGTATAAGAGATTATATATGTTGTATGCTTGATATGTTTGTATTTGGTAATTTCAAGTTCTTGAGACAGTTTTGTGTCCTCTTGCTAATTTGGGTTCCATAAAGAACCTAGGCAAAAGTGACAAGTTGAGCAAAGACTCTTTTTATGATCTTTCTATATTTGTATAATTTAATGAAGTATTTTTTTGTTTTATTTTCTATTTTCCACTCTTGATCTAGTTTCTGAGTAACCATTTTGCTTATGGTGGCTACATCTTTGATTTAAATGCTTACTTATGTATACATTTCACATTGATAGAAATTAGACTATTTTGTTTCACAGAGATGAAAAATTCTACCTATTGTGCCAACTAATGCACTTTCTAAACCTTCTTTCCCCTTGCAAGTATTAAATTCAGAGTCTGTGAAAAATTGTCATCAATGAGTAATTGAATTTTCTTGTGCATCTTCATGTACTATATGTCTATATGTAATGGTTTTACAAATTCTACTAAAGTGCATTTCCTAAGCACTGAGTTTTTTTAAAAAAATAATATAACTACTTCCACATTGAGTTTTAAGTTATGTCCAAGCTAGAATCCCAAACACAAGCCATTACTTAAGTAATGACAAACCTACAATGCTTCTTGACTTCTCCTTCATCTCTTCTGAGTACATTGATAAACCTACAAACCCACAATTTTAGTATTATTTATTGTTATATGCATAATTCTAATTTTTTAATTTATTCTGTATAAGTATGGGTTTTTTCTATCATCTACATAATTCTGGTTTTGGAACTATTTTATGCATAATTCTAGTTTACATGGTATTTTCTTTATAATTTTTGGTTTTTCAGTGTTTTCTGCATAATTTAGGTTTATAATTCTTGTTTACTTAATATTTTCTACATGAATATGGTTTATTTACTATTTTATGCATAATTCTGGTTTACTTAGTATTTTCTACATAATTTTGGATTTTTTTTTAATGTTTCTACATATATATAGTTTAGTTAGTATTTTCTACACCAAAACAATTTCTTTTTGTCAAGTTATAAATTCCATCAGATTTTAGTTAGGGAGATTCAATTAGTTTTTATCTCCCATTTAATGCAAAGTGAATTACCATCGACTTTCCTCTTGAATGTAAATTGCATGATATGTATATGTCAGCTTCTATTCTATTGACAATTGAAATATGGTTGTGCCTTACTCATAGTTATTCTATAATCTAAACACTTACTTGCTTGTAGGCATGAAAGAGAGCTTGTCAACTTTCTTTATTTTGAATATGTCTCTATAAAGCTAAGGTTTTCACTTCTCATTTTCTCCTCTGCTATGAAGTTTAGCAAGAACAATCCACTGTTGATCAAGATACTTACGAAAGAGTGTCAGTGATCAATTTGCTAATATTTTCTACATAATTTTTTTACTATTTTCTATATATTTTTGGTTTATAATTCTACATAAATCTAGTGAATGGTGTTATCCAATGATTGATCATGGAATGAAGATTTACGAAGAGTATAGAATAGTGGAAGCAAAGCATACTAGAAAAATACTCAAAATATGATTCATTCATATGCACACCAAGTAACATAGGTATATTATGCATCATATTCAACATCAATAAGAAATAAGCACAATTGTTGAGTTGTAATTCAAACCAATCCAAGAGGTATGGTTGAAAACAATATTATAATGGAAGGTACTTATCAAAATGTAATAGTATCCACTATACTTGAGTTAGAGAATTTTGATAGCTTGCTTGACATCAATGGTGGACTAAAGGAAGTTGAGCCTCTGACTTTAGTAGGAAATGATATTGTGGAAAAAGATAAGGAATTAGAAAATGAAGATGAAGAACTTGACTATACATATTTAGATGATTTAGTAGAAAATAGTAACGATAATGATCAAATAAATTACCTTGATTCTAACTGATAGATTGCATATTTAATTGAATGCATTTATATCATATTTTCTTGCATTTTTTATGTTTCATGTATATTTATGTTTTTTTACATACTTATTTATTTATGTTAATTTTATTTAATATAGATGTCCTCAAGAAAAGGTGAAACCAAATTCAAAAAAGAATCTTTCCACCCTATCAGCTTTATTAGAGTCACCCCCAGCTAGGTTACCACCTGATCGCAATTCCTTATCAGCTTACAAGTTTATGTCTACTCCTAGTATGGTGCCACCACCCAGCCCCTTACCAATATGGCACTTCCCATCCATACCTCTCCTAATATGATGTCTCTCATGCAATCTCCTTCTACTTTGGCACCTCTCCTTAGCCCTATCCCATAGTGTCTCTTATGTAGCATTCTCTTATGGGGTCTCCCCCTTAGCCTTCTCACCAATCCCCTCACGTATCTACTTTTTAATCTAGTTCCACTTAGATAACATTGACTGCCATTGGAGTATGCTATCAATAGTATAATTTCTGACCTGATGAAACCATAATCCCAATGCCTAGTGAAATGTGAGTATTCAAAGTTTTATTTAAATGTTTATACATATAAACAATTTCAACATGTCTATGATATGATATTTTTTAAACTTTGAAATAGGTTTTATCTCATAGAAGAGCTTGTACATAAAATTAGGAAGATTATGCAGAGAATGTTTAATGAAACATAACTGAAATGGACAAGAATTTTGCAAAAGACATGAAAGATGTGATTTGAGAGGGGATTTTTGGTATTTCACACTTACTTTCAAACTTTAGTATTTTTTTTTCTTATATGCCTGTATGCAGTTGCATCCTTTAATGTTTTATTTTTTTATGAACATTTATAACTGTAATTTATAGAAGTACTACAAATGGACCCTTGCTAATCATTTAATGCTATGGAAGCAAGGGTCAAGAATATTGTGATATGCATTCAATGTACTTAATGCATCACACTGGAGGTTGTTCTTCTCCATAGAGAGAAATTGAGATGAAAAGAAGATGGAAGCTCTACTAAAAATTGTGAATTACTTAATGCAACATTTTGGAGTCTAGCAACCATCACCTATGCAATAGCCTCCTATGCCTTATGCACCATAGATGCCACCTTACATGCCTTATCCACCATCCTAGATGCCTTCTCCATATTATTATTCATGAATACAACATCATCCAAGGATAACAGCTGACTCCACAATGTCCTTGGATGTAACCACCATATCCAGGTTATGGCCATATTATCCTAGAGCTCCATCACAGACTTTGTTGCTAGCCCAAATCCTTACAAATGAAGATGTTGTCGAGGAAGAGGAAAAGGAGCAAGAAGAGGATGAGGAAGATTTAGCGCTTTTTCGATGTGTCATTGTGACTTTTTAGAACTTTAAGAATATTTGAAACTTTTTAAATGTTAAATGTAATAACTTGGTTATGTTAGTATTGCGGACATTTTTTTTAAAAAAAAGTGTAATATGTATATGTTGTGATTATTGTCAGTTGTAGGGGTTTTTTAATTAAATATTTATTTTTTTGTCACATCATAGCTTTTGACATCCTTTCTGATGTTTAAGGATGTTGGAAATGTTGACATGGCATGTGTCATCATGTCCAATGTATAGAGAAGTTAGAAATAGTAGCATGGAATGTCACATTATTTTTGACGTCCATAGACGTCAGACAAACATAAAATCAACAATGTGGCTTTGCCATGTCATCTAAACTTACGACATCCTCAAGCATTAGAAATGATAATGTGGCATTCCATGTCAACATTTTTGACATCACTATACATTGAAACTAAGTGATATGCATGCCATGTTGTCAAGTTTTCTCATGTTTATGGGCATTAAAAATGCCACATGACATTGTCATGTCACCTATTTTTCAGCATCTATGGACATCGAAATAGACATCGAAAATTTCCAATATCTACAGACATAAAAAAAACTTCCAACTAGTATTTTTCCAACATCTACTATCTGTCAAAAATTTGCCAAAAACAAATTATTTCTGCCAAATTTTTAACATTTTCGAATGTTGAATATTTGCATTTTTGTTGTAGTGTATGTTTCTTTAGGCTATTTAGAAAGACAAAGATGCATTTTTAAATGATTGCGCGTGGAAATTAGACTTACATCATAATGAGTCACAACATTATGATTTTAGAGCACTCATTTTTATTTGTTTTTGACTTTCTAATTTCCACTCTTGTTTTGTAGTAGCAAGTTATTAATCAATTGTCATTTATTAAGCCCATAGAAAGTAGAAATTTTTGAACTATTCCAAACATAAATTTACAAATGAATTATTCTCATTTAATTTAAGAATAGGAATGATTTTTTATTTCACTTTTGTTATATAGTTTAAAAATATAATTAGTAATTATTTCTAATGATATAACTTTATTTCATAGAAAAAAGAAGCAGAAAGTGTTAGATTTTTTAATGGACATATACATTGTGTATATATGATTATAATTATTCTATATTATATACTATCATGAGGTTTAACCCAAATTAAAGTAATCTTATAAAGTTTATGGTTAAATGAGTCTAAATGATCTCCTTAAGTGTGGGCCTTTTGTGTGCAGAGACTTTAAAGTCTTATTTTTATTCATGATGGGCAAATTATGAATAAGAAATATATAAAGTAGTTATAGTCCCCAAATTGTATGTAGAGTTCTATTTTCTAGAAAATTCATACGTATCAATTTGGAAGATCAAGAGCCACAAGAACCATAATCATGTCAAATCCTATGGATTCGGGTACACTTTTGCATCTAGTATACTCTTCTTGATGATTGAACATGAAGGATCCAAGTTTTGGTAATGAATTTTACAATTTTTTATCATGATTAAAGTTTACTAACAGTTGGTATCAGAGTAATCTTCATGTTAAATTATCGTGAAGCAAGTTTATTGATTTTGCTTGTGATATGATTATTGTGATTATTTGGACGAGGATTGATTTCTTTAATATATAACAATTGTGTGTTTTTTAGCCTATATTCAGAACTTGATTCAAAAAGCATACATTATAGATTCAATTTAATCGCCCAATGTCAAAATCTATATATCTATGTCCTTATCCTATAGTTTCTTTTCATGTACAGATATCAATATATTTTGAATGTCTATGTGGGTATATTAGTTTATTTAAGTTCAAGACTTAATAATTTATTTGTTACTATATACATTCATTTAGATTCAAAATTTGGCACGTTTTATTCTTTCTTCTTTAAGTGTCTGATATTTTAAATTAATTGATTAAAGCAACATGTTATCAAAGTAACCTCTCTTGTGTAGATTGATTAATTCGAAATATTAAGATGGTTGTGTATTTAGGTTTCATGCGGATAATAACCAGCCCAAAGGAAGGTTATTATTTGGCCAAAATTCAAGGACACATGTAGTGATAATTATATGACACTTATTAGGTTTTTCATATGAACATTAAGTTGATGCAAAGAACGGCTTATTTTTCAATAGAAATTTATTGTCAATATTTGATTACTACACCAAGAGTACCACTTACAAGTTGATATTTCTATCTAAAGACTAAATATCAATGTTATGCTAGGTATCTTGTGATAAGACTTGCTATTATTTGAATTTGTTAATCATGTTGAATTCAGATTTTGATTATGAACTTGTTGCTTTATTTATTTTGTTCTAGATTTAGTGAATGCTTCTATTGCTACAATATCTACGAACGTTACCTCCATTCCTATGCTTAATGGCACAAACTTTAAAAATTAGAAATAGAACATCATGATTATTCTTGGTTGCATAGATCTAGACATTGCTCTTCAAGTTGAGTGACCCAATGCTCTTTCAAATGTAAATTCCTCTGATGATAAGAGGAATTTGGAGAAGTGAGACTACTCAAATTATATGAGTCTTATGGTCATGAAACGTATAATTCTGAAAACATTTAAGGGCACAATGTCTAAAGAGACTGATGCCAAGTTGTTCTTTAAAAAACATGAGAAACGTGTTTCCAAAAATGAAAAGATGAAGACAAGTACTCTTCTGGGAAGTCTTCTTTCCATAATGTATAAGGGCAAAGTGAACATCAGGGAGTATGTTATAGAAATGTCTCATTTTGCATCAAAATTGAAGGCACTAAAGTTAGAGCTATCTGAGAACTTGCTTGTACCTTTGGTTTTGATCTCTCTTCCTACACAGTTTAGTCAATTCAAGGTTATTTGTAACTACCAAAGGAGAAAGGGACTTTTAATGAGCTCATTTCACATTATGTACAAGAAGAAGAGAAATTAAACACGAGAAGATTGAGAGTGCTCATTTGGCTTTAACTTCTAAGGACAATAACAAAAAGAGGAAGAAAGACAAGGAAGTCATGGTTACTCCACCATAGAAGAAGTAACATAAGGAACAAAAAGAGCAAACTAAGGGATTTGCTTACTACTTCTGTGGAAGTAATTCTCACATGAAGAAACAATATATCAAGTATCATGCTTGGTGTGTAAAGAAAGGTACTCTTCTTAATTTGGTTTATTTTACGATTAATTTGACTTCAACACTAGACATACTTGATGGATAGATTTAGGTGTTACTACTCACATAAGTGTGTTTATGCATGATTCCTTGAGTTGTTAAAAGCCAAGTGATGGTGAAAGATACATCTATGTAGTCAAAGGCAAGTTAGTTGAAGTTAAGGCAATAAAAACTTTTAGGTTATTGTTAAAGATAGGATTTTATTTGGATTTGAATAAGACTTACATTGTACCATTATTTAGACAAAATTTGGTTTCTATTTCTATATTGGACAAATTTGTTTACTCTTGTTCTTTTGGAAATAATCAGTTTAATCTTCTTCAAGATTCAAAAATTATTGGTTCTGCTTCCATATCTAGATATGATAACCTTTACTTGCCTCATTTAATGAAACCTTGCATGTTAACTCACATGGTACTAAAAGGAAGTTAACCATTGAGAATTATGTATCACTCTAGCGCAAGCATTTTAGGCATATATCTAAACAAAGAATTAAAGGCCTTGCGTCACATGGAAATCTTGATCTTCTTGATTTGTCAAACTTTGAAGTTTATGTTAAGTGCATTAAGGGGAAGCAAACAAACATAAGAAGATTAGGTGTTGAAAGATCTTCAGACATCTTAGAACTAATGCATACAAATATTTGTGAGCCATTTCTTATGGATTCTTAGAATGGTTAACAATATTTTATTACATTTATAGGCGATTTCTCACATTGCGGATACCTTTATCTCATTCATGAAAAGTCTTAAGAACTGGACGTGTTCAAGGCTTTTAATGTTAAAGTTGAGAATCAACTTAACAAAAAGATTAAAGACATCAAGTCTGATTGTGGTGGTGAATGCTATGATAGATATGATGGATCAAGTGAACAATGCCCAAGACCATTTGCCAAATTCCTAAAGGAGTGTGGTATTGTCCCATAATACACCATACCAAGGAGCCCTAACATGAATGGTGTTACTGAGAGATGAAATAGAACATTAAAGGACATGGTAAGGTGTATGATTAGTTATACCCCTTATCGGATTCACTTTGGGAAGAGGTGTTAAAGACCACAACTTACATCCTGAATAGAGTTCCAACTAAAGCAGCAACTGAAACCCTTTATGAATTATGCATAGGCATGAAGCCTAATATAAAGCATTTACATATTTAAGGTTGTCTAGCTGAGGCAATGCCTTATAGGCTAAATAAAAAGAAACTGGACTCAAGAACGATTAGTAATTATTTTATTGGTTACTCTAAATGGTCTCAAGGGTACAAGTTTGATGATCCCATAACTAGGTCCTTCTTTAAGATAAAAATGCCTAGTTCTTTAAGGATATTGAGTTTAGAGGGAAAGATAAGGCTAGAAATTTTATCTTTAAAAAGGAATTCATTTCTCTTCCTATAGTTGTTATTAACCATGATCAGGCTTTGATTTAAGATATTGATCAAAAAGCAACCTAAAACCATAAGACAATGTTAAAAATCTCCCTGATGAAGATCAACAAGTTATTCTTGGAGAACAAACTCAACAACCTCAACAATAAATGTCATTAAGGAGATCCACTGGAGAAAGAAGAAATGCAATTCTGGATAATTACATCATCTTTCTCCAAGAACCCAAAGTAGATATTGGAATCGTGAAAGATGAACCAATCCACTTCCATTAAGCCATTGAAAGTTCTAACTCTCAAAAGTGGATTGATGCCATGAACAAAGAGGATATTGATTCATTGCCTAAAGGTATGAAACCCATTAATTAAAAATGGATATTTAAGGCCAAGAGGGATTCAAGAGGTGATGTGGAAAGATATAAGTCTTGTCTTATCGCCAAGGGCTTTACTCTAAAGGAAGGCATTGATTATAAAAAGACTTTCTCCCTAATTTCTTCAAAAGACACTTTTAGTACTATAATGGCACTTGAGGCACATTTTGATCTTAAGCTTTATTCAATGGATATTATGGGAATGTTTCTCAATAGTGACATTGATGAGATAATTTACATGGTGAAATCTAAAAACCTTATTTCAAGATATTCAAAGTAAATGGTTTGAAAATTAAATAAATTCATCTATGGGCTTAAGCAAGCTTCCTGTCAATGGCATTACAAGTTTCATTAAGTTGTCATCTTTTTTAGCTTAGAGAAAATGTGGTTGATGATTGTATATACCACAAGTTTAGTGGGAGTAAGTACATTTTTTTGGTTTTATATGTCGATGGCATATGGCTTGCCAGTAATGATATAGGCTTATTTCATGAAACTAAGAGATTTCTATCAAAGAAATTCAAGATGAAAGATCTAGATGACACCTCTTTTGTGTTAGGAATACAGATACATCGAGATCGCTCTCAGGGTACTATTAGGTTGTCACAAAAAAGCTATATGGAGAAGGTTCTTGAAAGAATTTGCATGTAAGATTGTAAACCAGGTGACACTCTTGTTGTTAAAGGAGACAAGTTTACTCTCAACCAATGCCCTAAGAATGATTTTGAAACTAAAGAAATGCAAAAGATTCCTTATGCTTTAGTGGTAGAGAGTCTAATGTATGCTTAGGTTTGTACACATCTAGATATTGCATACATTGTTGGGATGTGAGGTAGATATTTGAGCAATCCAAGAATGGATCATTGGAAAGTAGCCAAAAGGGTCATGTGGTATCTTTAGAGAATATAAAACTACATAGAAGAGATCAAATCAATTAGAGATCATTGAGTATTCTGACTCTAACTTTGTAGGATGCTAAGACAGTCATAGATCCACTTTATGCTATATCTACCTGCTTGTAGGAGGAGCTATTTCTTGGAAGAGTGCTAAACAGACACTTATAGCTTCTTCCATCATGGCAGCTGAATTTACAATATGTTATAAGGCATCCAATCGTAGGATATGGTTGTGGAATTTCATCATTGGGCTATAGATTATGGATGGTATTAAAAGACCATTAAAGTTATCTTGTGACAATAAGTTAATAGTGCTATATTCCAATAACAAGAGGATCTTGTCAAAGTTAAAGCACATATACGTTAGGTTCCTAGTTGTAAAGGAAAGAGCTCAGAGTGGTTAGATATTTATAGAGCATAATGGAACAAACTCCATAGTTGTGGATCTACTTATTAAGGGTTTACCACCCAAGGTCTTTTGAAAGCATACCGCTCATACAGGTGTTATATCACTTGATGATATGTTAGTTTAGTAGGAGTTTGTATTTATGGATGCTTTTGTTTATTGATATGTTTTATGAATATTTTATGGTTATTTATTGTAGTATAAAGATTTTATATATTTACACTCTAATTTTGTTTGGTTTGATTTCACTAAGGAACAAGGTTGGACCAATTGGAAATAAGCATGTTAAGATCACACTGCATGAAATTTCCATGCTACATATCCATGCTTGATCCATGTCGTTGGTTATATTGATATACGTGACCATTGATGGATTTAGTTATGATAATTGTAATAAAGATCACTTTGATCCTATGTTGATATGATTGATGGATCGATTAATTAGAGATGATTTTGGGTAATGATAGCAATTTTGAGCTCGCAATGCTATATTATGATATACAATTATAAAAGTGTTATGTATATATATATGTAGTCTAAATGGGAGATTTCTAAATTTTTTTTAATAAATGTATACATTATATGTGTGTGTATAATTATAATAATTGTATGTTAGCCTAGCCATTTATACTATCTTTTATTTTGATGATGAAAATAATTTTGATCATATCATATTATGTTTATGAGCTTTAATTGTTTGTTGAGTATGTGCAG